>PVJD01017089.1:0-18658 GCA_004026545.1 Mormoops blainvillei
TCTGTAACGGGGGTGAATGGTAATGGAAAAAATACAGTTGAAATTTTCAAAGAAATAAAAATTTAAAAGTGCCCTGTCAAAAAGAAAAGAAAAAAGAAAAAAAAACAACAACACAGAATGCATTTCCAGTAGTCTCACGTCTAAGCAAACTATTGTAAGGTAATGCTCTTCAACCAGCACAACCACCTAGCCCTTGTTACTAAAACTCCACTAACTACATTTCCCCCTCTTTATCTTCCCTGAAAGTCTTTCCGATTGGCATTCTAGATCGATGCATCCGTAAGCCACAGTACTTGATCCTAAATCAAACTCTACTGAGAACGGAAATACTTGGCACTGCTTTATTCCAGTGAGTCCCCAAGAGGACAAATGTGGATCTGGGGACCATGATGATCTTGACTCCAGAGAAGTCAGTGTGTAATAGAGTGAAAGAATTATTCTCCCCTACAGGCTGAGAGTAACAGGATGTGCACTAGTAGCAGAGATTAGTTATACCTATTTGAGTCCCATCATTCTTTTCATCCAGCAAAACCGTTTTGCTTTTAGGCTTCAAATTGATCACCATTGTACAAACACACACACACACACACACACACACACACACACACAACGTATATAATTCTATATATAATTAAAATAACTTTAATATTAGGTTTCATCAGTAAAAGCTAAGATTTTTAAATAAAGACTTATGAACTTCTAAAACAAAAAAAGACCACATTCCTACACAAGGACTTCAAGGCGTGGTCTAACCCCCGCTACCTCTCTAGCAATGTGGAAAGCAGAGCTTCCACATTTTGTCTCTTGTCGGCGCCTTTCACATCCTCCAACATCCCAAGCCTCTCCACTTATACTGTCCCCTCTTCCTGAAGGCTCCCGACTAGTGAACTCCTGTGCATCCTTCATATCCCAGCTCGACCGATGCCTCTTCAAGGAACACTTCCCTAAAGAGCGAGCTAAAGTCATTTGCTCCCAAGTCCTGGAGTGCGCCTCTCTGGTACCACCCATCGCAGGCGTAATTTCTACATTCATTTGTGATCATTGCATTCACTACTGTCTCATGACGACTTGACATAAACTCCATGAGGACAGGGCCGTGTCTTTCAATGTGTCTTTTTTTCTATTGTAACACCCAGGCACCCAGCACAGTGCGTAGACCACAGATGGAACTTAGCGAGGTCCATAAATGAAGACTCTCTCTCTCTATGTTTGTTAAACACACACACACACACACACACACACACACACACACACACACCCCGTCATAGTTCTCCGGAACAGTCAGCAGTGTCAGGGCAGCCGCCCTGACCTAGTCTAGGAGGTTGGGGAGTACGGGTGGTTTTGCTAGAAGCTTTGTGCATCTGTCGATGATAAAGGCCGAGACCTTCGTGCCTTCGCACAGTCAATGCCCCCTTGTTAACACTGATGGCGGGTACTCAGAACGCTCACCACTCAGTGCAGTGATGGCCTCCCAGACCTCAGACCAGGACGCCCTCTCACCACAGCAATGGATTACTTTATCCTCTTACCAGGAAAGCAAGGCCAGAAAACCGACACCTAACTGTTTACTCCCTCTTAACGTTTTCTCACCTTTGCGTTCCCCTCCGAGTTCTTCCTTTGGTCACCCGATCCAACTCTGCTAATTCCCAACTGAGCACTTCAACACCCGCATCTCACCTTCTGTGCATGGATTTACCAGGGAGGGTGGGCCCTAACTTCTGCACTACGCCCGTTCTTTCCTTTTTCCCTTCTGAATCTGTAGGCTTCCGGAACTGAAAAGTGCGCCCGAGCACCCACAAAAGGAGCGGCGCTGCAGGTGAGGATGCGACTCTCATCCTCAGCGGAGCTCAGAGCACTGCTGCCCCGTGAGGGCCACACTCTGCCCCACCGCAGCGCGCGAGCCAAAAGAGGGGGCAGGCCTGACAAGTCTTACCACAGATACTCCTCTCTGGGGAGCAAGAGTCTCTATTAGGGACGTGCAGTGGCTGTCTTGCTTGCTTTGGGCCTGTCCCGTCCGTGGGACCTTCTCAACGCCTGCAGACTTAGCTAAACTTCCACCTGGACCTCTGTGTTTCCCCCGCAGCTCCTCTCTACTACACTGCAGTTCGGTCTTCTGCTTTGAGAGCACTGATGCGTTTTTCACCTGCCAAAGATCCCAAACCGATTTTTCATCCTGAAGCATCACGATACCTCAGACAACGAATCTCCAGAAAAACTACTTTAAAAATAGTAATAGGGACACTGGCAATGTAATAATGATGATACAGCGAACAAAACAGTAAATAATATGTTACTTGACAATTATCTAGAGTTTCACGCTTGGAGAAAACGACCTAGTGCGTGGTTATTCCTTCCCAGCGTTTTTTCTACGCATTTTTGAAATCGTGAGACATTAGCCTCCGCTGGTGTGGCTCAGTGGATTGAGCGTCGGCCTGCGAACCAAAGGGTCTCTGATTCGATTCCCAGTCAGGGCACAGGCCCGGGTTGCGGGCCAGGTCCCCGGGCGGGGGCCGAGAGGCAGCCCCACATTGCCGTTTCTCTCCCCCTCTTTCTCCCTCCCTTCCCCTCTCCCTAAAAATAAATAAATTAAATCTTAAGAAAAATAAAATTGGGAGGTTGGGAGGGGGTGTCATGTGTTTATAATGTCGTATCTGTTGCTTTGTTTGCTTGATTAATACCGCAGGCTACTTTCCATGATGATAACGACCATGAGAGCTCCGGTACTGACATCGATAGCAGCAAATATGTGTAGAGACCTTGCTACGGACCAGAGACTGTCCTTTGTGATGTGAGCATACTGACTCGTCACCCACGGTAAGTCATGCACTTGGGAGTCACCACGTTCAATCCGCACCCCCATCCACCATAATCTGATGAGAGCTGCTGCACACACTCACGTGCCTTTTGATGCAGAGAGCGTCTGGCACTAGGGTGCATTCCAGAGTTCAGGATCAGACCCCACGTCTCTTCGGGGTCCTCTCTGGCCTCGGTACAAATCTGACTCTGTCCTTGCTGGTTCGGTGACCTCGGGTAAGTTGCTTCACCTGTTAAACTCTGTCTCGGTTTCCTCATCTGTAAAAACGGGTAACGTTAAGATGTTTACCTCGCAGTGTTGCTGTGAGTACTCGCTGGCTCCTAAACTGGTACGTGTAGAGCAAGAGCTGAAAACAATACGGGTGCCAGGCCCACAGCAAGCCTCCAAGTGCGAGCTTCTGTTCTTATGTCTCTTCACTTCTGCTTTCCACTCCTGCCCACTATCCCTGTCTCCCCTTTGCCCCCTCACTCCTCTCTCTCTGCCCCACCCCCCACATTCACCTCGCCGGTCTCCACCGCACTCCTTCTTTCCTAGGCCACTTTCCTCAGACTCTCCACTGTTTACCACGCCCCATGATTTAGTTCAGGTAATATTAATACGTCAGTCTTTTGCTAGATAAACAATGAGCACGAAAAGCAGACAAAATCAACACAATAAAGCAGGCGATGGGAAGCCCACACAAGAAATGAAGTGTGACTGCTGAACATTGGACTGTTAACACTTTGATGTCTTTCCCTGATTCGCGTCTTAACGATTTGATGTGGGAGAACTGGACTCAATGGAAAAACGGCAGTAAAAGAAGCCACGTGATGAGGTTCTTTGGCCTTTCCACTTCAGCCTTGAACCTACATAATTTCGTTAACCAACGTCACCCCAGTAGATTCAATAACAGTGGAAGAAAAAGATTTAAAAACATTTACATACTCATGTTCTAGCATCATCCTGTGGCCCCTTACTTTTCCAAGCATTACACAACTCCCATGAACAGGTCCTTAGGGTTCTCGCTGCCCAGAGAAATTTTCCATCTGCGTCCAGGATGGTGCAGCCCGGGCACTGCATTCGGGCTTCACAACAGCCCTCTAAGGGGAGCTGAATGCTCATCACGCTAATGAAATATGCCCTTGCCCAGGCCCCCAGCACTCAGGTCTTGAGTCTCCGAAGAGCCGGTGATAGTGCAAAACCCATCCAGAGAGTCCAAGGCCCTCCCGACACTGTCTCTAGGGACCATGTTCCAGGGAAACATGTGAACGGTGACAATGTTCACAGTAGCAATAGCGGCTGGAATTGACTAGGAACTCCCCATATGCCAGGCACTATCCTGACATCTTTCCCTATCTTCACACAGTCAGTGCCCTAACTGAAGTAGCTAAATTTACTACCAACTAGTGTTTCCATGTTACTAATGGAGAAATCAGGCACAGGGATGCTAAGTAACTTGCTCGGTGTCACCCAGCAGTAGGTGCTGGAGCCACAGGTCTGGAGGCATCGTGGAAAACTCACCGTGCTGTGATCCAGTGGCCACGGCAAAGTATTTAGATTAACAGCAAGCATGTAACACAACTTGACTCTACAGCATGGGACTGCACGGTAAGGAGAAATCTGATATCGACAGAGGTCTTTCAGATGGAAGCTTGACAAGATTGGAGTCAGGATACTTTGTGGAAATGACAACCTGAGAGCCTCCTTAGAACAGCAGACAGTATGGCAGTCTCCTGGCCTGGAGTCTTGCCTTGGGTTTGTGCGTCAGAGGAGGCACCAAACCGTTGTCACTTCTACACCCTCACAATGGAGACAGAAGCCTGGCAGCAGGGAAGGTAGGACCGTTGTCCTGTTCCGGGAGTTCCCAGACGACGTGTTCACATTAGTCGGAACCCACGACCTTTTACAAATGCGCACTCTGTGATCCACGCCCGGGAATCTCAGCGTGGCCACAACGGTGCCCTAGAAAGTGTGATGTTTTTCCGACTCTGCTAGGAAACTCTCGGGAACATCACCAAATTCCTTTGGTGGCCAGCCTGCCTCTACTGTACTGACTCTCCGGGAGAGACACACAGTGGAGAAGAGCAACCTGAAAGCTCACAAGACACGACACAAGGAACACGGCGTGAGCGTCAAGCCAAGGGCAGGCCAGTGGGTCTTTGCGAGCACGTCAGAACCCCACTGGTGTTCCCGCCCCCGGGCTTCAGTTCCTCTCCAGTCCCTTCTCTTTATGGCCGGTGGATGGAGGTAGAGACAGGAGGAGACACTTTAGACCCCATAATGCCATAGGCTTTTCTCAGGGACCACGGAAGACATAGGACGTGAGGTTAGGCGACCTACGATCCCCGCCTCTTCTCAGCCTTTGGTCCTTTCTTGCACCCAACTCCATTCCACGCAAGCCCAGAGCAACCAGAGCGTAGGGCAAATGCCTTTCCTTCACCTATCACACACCTGCCCCTGACCCAAGGCCTTCTCTGCCCCTCTCAGCCGTCCTTTTCCTGATCTCACCTGCTGTCCCCAATCAGACAGCTTTCCCCACTAGCTTAGAGGCCTAGCCTGGCCCCTTCACTCTGGTGTCCTAGCCTGGAGAAACCTTGTTCTCACAGAGAGGGAACCCAGCCCCAGGAGCCAAGGGTCATGTCTCGTCCAGAACCATCCTGGGCATCGTTGTCATATGGCAGGGGCGCGTGCGCGCGCGCGCGCGCACACACACACACACACACACACACACACACACGGTATCATCCAACCCCGAGAAGAAGGAAATCCTGCTTTTTGCAACTAGGGATGGACTTTTTATGCTAAGTCAGACAGAGAAACATAAATACTGTATGTTCTCACATATGTGGAAGCTAAAAATCCAAACTCAGAAACAGAGATTAGAACGGTGGTTACCAGGCCCTGGGGGAAATGCTGGGCAAAGCGAACGGACATCCAGCTACAAGATGAGTAAGCTACGGGGATCTGCGGTACCACATGGCGCCTACAATTAGCTACGCTCTATTCTGTACTGAAAACTGTTAAGAGAATCAGTCTTAAATCTCATCAGCACACACACACAAAATGGTCATTATGTGAGGGGATGCGGATGTTAAGGAACCTTACTGCGGTCATCACTTCACGATATCTATGTGGAGGAAATCATCGCGCTGTACACCTTCAACTTACGGATGTTACATGTCAATAATATCTCAAAGCTGAAAAAATAAAATAAAATTGTCCTCACTCTGTCAAGTGGGCACCCCTTCAAGTTGTTCTGTGTGCGCCCTGACATCTCCCCAGTGTTCCTTGAACTTACCCTTTTATTGACACCACAAATTGAGCCAGATTCATTTGTCCTTTCCCTCCCCCAGCACTGGAATCATGCGTTCACTGAAGAATCGTGTTTAGAAGCCGGGATCCGGGGGCTGGTTGTGCTATTGCTATCGGAAGGTGGCTGTAACCAAAACTATTGGAATACTCGTAGGGACCCAATCACACGCACATAATTGTACATATCTACAACTATCGACCTATCCGTGCGTATGCATGAACATATGTTGAAAGCCAGGCGTTCACACGGAGGCCTCCAATTCCAGCACAACTCCTCAAGGTTTGTTCTCGTTTCCTTCTTTTCCACATTTAAACTCCCCTTTCTAGAGCGAGAGTCACGGCTCCCGTTATCGCTATACATTTACTGAGTCCACGAATCCCAATGCATATAATCCATCCCTTCCCCACACAGAGGCCGTCCTCACATGCTGTGCTGAAGAATCCCTTGCCCTTGACCTGCACCACCCACTCAGAATGGCATCCCTGAGCCAGGTAGCCTTCCCCCACCCAGCCCCGAGGGACATCTGGCTTACCCCCTGGGGCTCTGCCCCCCACTGCAGCCAGTCCCTATGTCTGGGTGCCCTCCTCACCATGCCCGGTTCTGGCCCTCGGAGTTGCTTTCCTTGCTCTACCACACCTGATATGATGGCTTTAGGAGAGAACTGCTCTGGCACAAGAGAAGCAAAGTGAAACAACGGGCAGGGAAGGGGAGAAGGTGAATACGGTTTCATACAATCCGTTAATTAAGGTCAATCGGGCCAAGTCCCGGCAATACTACGAAGCCCGTGCTTTTTTCCTCACTGCTCCCCAGCTTCCCCTTCCTGCCTCTCTCCTCTGACCCAGGTCCTCTCTCATCCCTAACATGCTACCCTCCGTCAGGACTACAAACGTCCTCAGGGGCGTGACTCCTGTATTATGCTTTACTTCGGCAGGTTGGCCGACGCTCACTGTGGGTGGGGTCCTCCCCGAAGCTCTGACACTCAAGCCCTCTGCCTCTCATGACGTGGTCAAATGTTTCACCCCTCTTTTAGCCACTTCGGGTGTGAGCGGCACAGCGAGCTCGGGCACTTCTTGGAGCCTCGAGTCCTTCGCCTGGAACACGAGCGAGACCCCAACTCCCTCACGGGCTGGAAGAGAAACAGAGATGGCAACACCAGACACCTCGCACGAGCGCTATGTGCCAAACCCGGTGAAGAGGGCTTCGCCAGCATGGTAGGACTCCCCGATGTCCAAGAACACACCAAGTGGATTTGCCCCTCGGCACTGTTGCACTTGCTGTTCCTTCTGCCTGGCCTGCTCTTCCCTCAGGTCATCTACGGCCTGCTGCCTCACTTCCTCCAGGTCTCTGCTCTGTCGTCGCCTTTTCAGGGAGACCTCCCCCCATCACCGTGAGTAAAATACTCTTTCCCCTCACCTGGTCTTATTTTTCTCCACAGCACTTGCCGCTCTCAGACATGTTATAGATTTACCGACCAACTCCACGAAACCCCAGACTTTGTCCATTTCTTTTCCTTCACTGTACCCCCAAACTCCTACCACAGTGCTCAGGCACAGAGCAGGTGTTCAGAATATTCTCGTGGGAGCCTGACTGGGAGCCAAGCTCTTTACACACACTGCTAAGATGCACAGTACTCTCCGATGTGGGTATTGGCCTCATTTTATTGATTATGATACATATCGAGGCTCAAGGAGACAAGTGACCTGCCCAAGGACACACAGCCAGGGCTTGGGGCTCCAGGTTACAAACCCTCAGTTCCTGCACGGAGACCTCACAACCAAAAAGGCGAAAGCTGTCACGCGACACAGAGACTCACATACCCAGAGACACCAAAAACAGCTCACCGAACACAACCTAAAACAGATTCTCTGCACAGCGAGCTCACAACTTGACTCACGGGCTCCCACACAGGGCAGAGACCAATACCCACTGAGGCGGCCCCTCTCCAACAGGCCAAAGTCCTATCCCCGGCAACAAAACTGCCAATACCTCACATCCCAGAGAGACTCCCAGAGCACACAGACGCCTCCCAAGTCAATACAAAGACGGCACGACCGGAAAGACAGAAGTTCAAATAACTCAGAAACACCCCATAACCTTAAGATAATGTCCCCAGACAACAGACAAATCAGAGAACTTACACCCTGGACACAGACCACCCCCCACCCGCACCCCCGCAAATAGCTCAGATACGAGTATACCTTAAGTTAAAACCTCCCCCACCCACAAGCAGGTCAGAGACATAACAATTTGGGACTCAGAAACACAAACTGCTCAGACACCTACACAGAGATCACACCCAGGGACACAAATGTTCAAAAGCTCGAAAAATGCACACCTAGGTACAAAGGCACGCAAAGCCATAGACACGCTTTGACCATGGCGCACAAAATCCCCTCAGATAAAAGATCCCATTCACTTACAATCCCCCAAAAGGCTCGGAGAGATCACATGTACCCTAACAGCATCTGCGATGTCACACCCAGCGATATACGCGTCCCCGAACGGTCGGACACACTTGACTTCCTAGGCAGAGACACCAAACCCGCTCAGGGACCTCTCCCTGGACCTTAATGGCATGCATCTGTCGGACTGCCGGTGCGGTGCCGAACGCACCTGACCAGGCTGGCGGTGACTGGGTTAAGGCCAAACCATACTGAAGGCGCTCACGTGGAGACAGCACCGTCACCCGCTCACCCAGCGTCGGACTCTGGCTACAAGCCAGCGATTGCGCCGAACCTCGCCACTGACCTGGGCGGCTTCGTCAGCCCTGTCGGCACAGTCCGTCGGTGAGTAGCGCAACTGGGACAAAAATTCTACACTCTGAGAAGCCACATCATACGCGCGCGCGCACACACACACACACGCGCGCACACACACACACAGGTGCGCACCCCTCACCCTCAGCTCCAGTTCTGCAGTCCTCGCGTCACCCCAGGCAGAATGGTCAATGGAGAACTGGGCAGATGGAGGAAGAGGCCCAGATCAGGGTCCAGATGATTAGGGGTCCAGCGGGAACCAGCCTGCGCCCAGGAAGAGCTTAGTCCGTCAATCTCACCGTGGCCAATCAGCGCCCAGCACGGTCCCTGACCCCGCCGCCACAGCTGGAAACCAATTCTCTCAGCCCGCGGCCCGCCCAGCTGGATGTGACCAAGTAGAAACGGACGGGTGAAGCTAGAGACGTGAAAGTGAGGAGCGCAGTCTCAGACCTGCTCTCCGCCGGAGTGGACTGTCCTGCCTCTGAGCCCCTCAGTGGTAGCTCCCAGGGAGCAACTGTTGCCTCTCGCGCGCCCCTTGGTGGTGGAAACCTGGGACAGCTCGTCGATGCAGAAGCGGGTGGACCGTTCTAGGCTGGTCCCCAAAGGGCGGGAGGGCAAGGTCAGGATGAAAACCCCACAGTTCGCTGCAGGCTCGGACTCTTGAAAAAGTCTTCCTGAGCTGAAATTTACCTCCCTGCAGTGGCCAGTCGGATAACCGGGGGCGTTACAAGCGTTTCCTATGTGCTGGGCATTGTGCTGGCTTGCGCCTCCCCGGTTTATGCAGAACCGGTAGGTCTGGGTTGGGGGGACGGCGGGGACATAGCCAAAGTCCCCCAAGGGGCAGGAGGGCTAGAGCTCCTGACTGGGGTCAGAGGCTTGGCGTGGGGCAGGCCTCAGTCCTTAACTGTCAGTAATAGGCGAGAGGAACAGCGGGGTCTTTGGGCTTGTTAGGGAAGGGCCATCTCCCGGGCGCCCCAAGGACACCGAGTCCGTGAGACAAGGACCACAGACCTTGTCACAATCTTGTCACCTCTGATCCTGTTCCCTAGCAGCATCCTCGGCCCATCTGGCTATGCCTCTTGCCCCGACTTTGCACTCGAGGGTCATTCTCTCAATCCAAGAAGAGGATCAGGCTTAATAAAGAACAAAAAGCACTTATTTGAGCCAAAAGAGTTGCCACCCGGGAGGTGCAGGTCCAGGTAGCAGCCCAAACGGTGCTCTGAGAAGAACAAAGAAAGGCAGGGTTTCTAAAGGCAAAGCCCTCCAAGTGTAATTCTTTCAGGCACAGGAACCAGAGCTGGCTAGGCTAGTGGGGATTGGTTAGTTATAGTATGCAAATGGGGGGGGGACTACAAGAAGAAGGTAGAGTCCATGTGTGTCAGTACAGCAGGTCCCGTTCCAGGACGTTTATGGCTCAGGCTTGAGCAGAGTTTGGCACAAGGTGAGCAACTTACTAGCAGCTCTGAGAAGTGAGGCCCAGCATGTGCACAGGCCCCGCTGCCCTAATAGCTTCGGATTTTATTGTGACTCTCTTAGCAATGCTTATTCCATGTCATTTTTTTCCATCTTCACCTTCACTCTCTCCGAATTATGTCAGGCACTATAGTGGGAGTTAGGGAAGATAAATAAACCTTGCCCTCAATGGGGCTTTATATTCTATTGCAATTGGATAACACGCACACGCACATGCACACGCACGCACACACAAATGTAAGCAATTTGTCGGGTGTTGTTAATTCTGCAATTACAATTCAGTCTGAGGGGAGCATTTCTAGAAAGGGAGGTCAAGGAGAGTTTTTCTAAGGTCGTGACATTTGAGCTAAAACCGAGAGGAGATGAATACCTGGGAGAAGAGCATCCCAGACAGAGGAAAGAGCTAGAGGGCAAGTGTGGGAGTGGAACTCAGCTAGCGGATGAGCAACAGTGAAGAGGCCAGTGTGGCTGGCACAGCATGAGCAAGGGAGAGGGAGAAGGTGAGGTCAGAGAAGTAATGGGTCCGGAACACCTAGGATAATAAAACCATTGTACATTTATGCAGAATGGAATACTATTCGGTTATACAAAAAGAAGGAAATGTTACTCTTTGTAACAGCATGGAGGGATTTCGAGAGCATTATTCTAAGTTAATAAGCCAGTGAGGGACAATCACCATATGTTTTCACAATAAACCAAATGAATTAATAAACAAAGTAGAGACAGACCCTTAGACAGAGAGCAGGCTGGCTGTTGTTGGGGGCAGACACTGGTGGGCTAGTTAGGGTAGGTGGACGGATTGAAAATAAAAGAAGAAAAAAGAAAAAACTCATGGAGTTAGACAACAGTGTGGGTATTACCAGAGGTATGGGGAGGTGGATGAGGGGATATGGGGGATAAATGGTGATGGAAGGAGGCTTGACTTGTGGTTGTGAACATACAGTACAGTGTACAGATGATGTGTTGTGGAATTGTGCACCTGAAACCTATATAATTTTGTTAACCAGCGTCACTCCCATAAATTGAATAAAAAGGAAAGAAAACCAAAAAAATAAAAATATCTCATACATATTTCTCCAAAGATATACAAATGGCCAATGAACTCATGAAAAGATTGTCAACATTATTAGCTTCAGAGAAATGCAAATCGATATCAGGAGAATCTTATCACACCCATCATGATGGCTATAATAAAAAGGACAGATTGTAACAAGTGCACAGAATTTGGAACCCTCATGTAACGCTGGTTGTAATGTAATATGGGATAGCAGCTTTGAAACACAGTCTGGCAGTCCTTCAAAGTTTAAATATATGGTTACCATATGATCCAACAATTCCACTTCTAGGTACATCCCAAAGAAATGAAAACTTATGTTTACCCACAAACTTGTGTATGATGCTCATAAGTGTATTCTACATAATTGCTAAATGTGCAAACAATAAAAATATCCATGAACTGACAAATGGATAAATAAATTTGGTATATCCATACAACAGAATGTTATTCGCCAATAAGAAGAAATGAAGTACATCATGGATGAGCCTTGAAAATATTTGCTCAAACCAAAGCAACCTGTAGTAAAAAACAACATATTGTACGATGCCTATTATGTGAAATGTTCAGATTTGCCAAACTTATATAGACAGAAAATTGTTTGGTAGTTACCTAGGATTGGGAAGAAGGGTGAGAAGAAGTTTCAGAGAAAAAAATAATATGACTGATAAAAAGTATAGGGTTTTTGGGTGGTGATGAAAATGTTCTTAAATATTCTTAAGTTGTGGTGATGGTTGAAAAAATTTGTAAGTACACTAAATATCATTGCCTTGTTCACATTAAATGAGTCAATTATATGTGAACTATGTCCCAATAAAGGTGTTAAAATTTATTAAAGTAAATGAGTAAATAACACTTCAGTTGATGTCAGCTATTTCAAAATCTTCTCAGGAAATAACTGAGTTCTGTAAATGCCGATATACGGCACACTGTGGGGAGATAATTCTATTACTTACTGTGTGATAACAAAGGGAAGTGAGCCAAAGTTCCATTCCTTTAGCAAGTCACAGCTCAGTATAGGAGGTTGCCCAACACTTTCCACAGACAGTTTATATATTTGGTGCCTACACAGACATTTCCTCCATACTGACTTGATAATTGAAGGAGTGTTCTTCCAATCAGGATAATAAAAAAGATTAACTAATCAAATAAATATTCAGGAAGGCTCAGCATAGTGCAGGCAGTATTTTGAATCAGCAACTCCCACTCTATGTTCCTGCCAATCTGAACCTCTTTCTGTTCATCAGATAGCCCGCGTTCTCTCTGATTTCCACAACCTCATACACGCTGTTGTACACAAACTCATACACATTCCGTCATGGAGGATTCTCCTCCATCTTCATCTGGCTGATTGCTACTCACCTTCAACTCTCAGGTTACACTTGTCTTTCTCCAGGAGGCTCTCTGTCCCTCTGAAATTGGTTTATATCCTGCTATGGGGAGACAAGTCCATACAATTTCCTTTCATCTGATAGAAAGCACTTGTCAAAGTTCCTTGTCAGTGGCTGTTTCATTGAACATCTCCTATCAGATAAGGAGCTCCTTGAAGGCAGAGACCATGTGTGACTGCTCATCCCTTGAATACCAGAACCTGATGTAATTTGGAACATGGTTTTACATATCCAATGTCATAGTATTCAGGTTCAGAAAGAGCTAAGTGGAAATACAGCCTGATACTTGGGTAGTTTGGATGAAAGCTATCTTGCTCAGAATAGGATACACACAGCAAGGGTCAAGCCCTTGTTTTCCATTGCAAGTTGTTGTATTTGGATATGGTGCCTAGAACTGTGCCCACAACTTTAGTACCACAAGAAGATCCAGGCTTAGAAGGAGCACATCCAGTGAGATCGGAACCCTAGAAATACAGAGTGTGTTACTTCATGGCATCATTGACCTTCAAAGTTAATGACGCCTGGAACCACTCTACCAATGGACATTTTGTTATATGAGATCATTTTCTATCAAAACTTAAACCAATTTAGTCATGTTTTCTGCTATCTTAAGAATGTATTGTAGTTAAGTTATCCTAGCTCTGTCTAGTGGTTCATTTCTGGTCCTACTTTGTCATCAGGGAGACAAGGGTCAGTCTTATGTTGACTCCTGGGGACCCTCCCAGGGACTTTGATAAACCTCATTCATCCCTTTTGGCATTCTTAACAGGGCCCTCGAACCCACCAAGGTTGTGCCAGTTCCTACAATGCCCACTTAAAGGCTGAGACCTCACTGAGGGTACAGTTGGCTGCAGAATAAACTACGAGGGCTAACTCCATACCTTTACAATATACTACAATATCCCCCCTCCCACAACCCACCTGAGGATAAAGGAAATGTGTACCTCGGTTGTGTAAACAAAGAGAAAATTGTAGCAGGGACTCCCTCCACCCCAGCACAGTGGGAGGGCATTAGTAAACTGGCTCTGGAGGGACTATGAAAGGACAGTACTGGTCTGTCACATTTGGTGGTTCATTTTTGTGGTGTACACACTACTCCTTTTGCTGATATCAAGCTGCTGACACCTAACAACTAGTTTGCAAAATCCCTAGATGGTTATGAATCAGCTATTCAGCATGAACTGACTTTAGCACCTCACTGAGTGCCATGAAGGTAAAGGAGATTTTCAGGAGTCCTGGCACCCTTCCCCTCCTCACTGATGAGTTACTTTCACAGGCCCAGACTTACTGGATCTTCCAGACCATAACTAGGCTGCTTGCATCCTCACACTTCCCATATTGAGCACAGCAAGACCATAGGGTTGGGTCTTAGGGTCTTATCCTCAGAGGAATATGGAATGCCAGGTGAAATGTTCAGTTCTCTGATCAGAGCTCAGAACCTGTGTATGCCTCTCACACCTCCTACCCTCAAATATGCACCATGAAACAGGGGAACCTGGAGCTACAGTAGCTAGCCTGACTTCACACAATTTGGTAAGTGATGGAGCTGGAGTTCTACTTAAGATATGCCTCTCCCTACAGCCCTAGTTGGTGCAGCCACATCCGTGCTGTGAGGCCTTTCTCAGGGCAATGGGTACAATAAATCAGAACATTTTACTGACTGGTTCTGGGGACCAGGATAAAGGCATCTTTGATTCAATGACATACTGACTCTTGAAAGTCTGAAGTGAAGGAAAACTTCAGTTATTACTCCTTTCTTTAACGAGGAGGAAGTTATTATCCATAGAACAAGATTGTTCTAAAAACCTTGGGAGTTGCTTTACTTCCCTTTTGATCTCATCCATTTGAAAGTAATACTAAGCGTAAGTAAGTAGTAAATAACGTTGGAGAGGATAAGAGGTAACAGCTACCTTTATATACTCCTGGTGAGACTGGGAGGCAGGCTAGGAATAGTGATCAAGGTTATAACCTTTGTAGGATCCATGCATTTTCTGTTTAAATATTTTCTAATCAAATGATTGCACCATGTACAAAGATTTCTGAACAAAGTTATTTATGCTAGTTATATTTGAAAATGTGCAAAGGTACAAAAATGGAAATAACTTTAAGTACATCCATAAAGGTTTGATTGTGTGAGATAGACTGATTCCATGCATGGGGTAATATGCATTTAAAAGTCTAAGTATGCTTTGAAATCTTCAGGCCACATTCAGTAAAACGAGAAAATGTTAACATCACAACAAACAGAAACTCTCCCTGTGTTTTTTCTGGGTCACGTGTGTTTGCCTTAGTTGATAACCTTTTGAGGAGCTGATGCCAAAGCAAATTCAAAGTGCAGGAAATGTACCCGGGCAAGCAACTTTGAAACAAAGTGGGAATTCCGGGGAAAATGGGAGAGTCACAGAACACAGTTCTGGTGTGAACTCCAGGAAAGAAGAGAGAAGAAATAAGGGCTGGCTGGAAGCATCTGAGACTGCACAGCAGTTCTCTGTAGAGTTTGGAAGGTCACTGGGGAGTCCTTGAGCCAAACTGGCCATCAACTTCAGCTTCTATCTAAAATGGTATAACTGGCTTTAATCTCCCACTTGTAAGAACCAAGAAAACCACCAGCTGTGTAAAACAATAGTTGGGAAATCATGGTATACCAGGTAATGTGAAGGGCAGTGATCCCTCAGAAGAAGAAACAAACAAGGTGTAAACAATGATTGCCCCAAGTCACTGCCTGGAGAGAGGTTTCAGTATGCAGAGCAAGGACCGGAACCCAGTGGAGCCCATAGACTCCTTGAGTTGACAGACAGAACTGAATTGTGTGAGGAGATCAAGGCAACTAGAGTTCAAAGGGTACCAGAGAGGAGATAGCTGCAAAGAGAGGGAACCCGAAGGATCTTCAAAGGGGTCCCCTCATATATTCAGCACCTGCATATGAGGCCAGGGGAAGTACTATCTGAAAGTATTAGAGGGGACAGTGCCTAATGCTTGACCTTGGGTGGTCACAGTGCCTACCCAAATCAGTCAGATGGAAACCTGCGGGATTCATGGGTCATTGGGGCTGTATTCTAATGGATCTTTACTCAGTGTTAGTGGGGAATAATTAGCCTTACTAGCCTTACTGTGAGCACTGGTCCAGTTCTACCTAAGAAATAATATTAAAGATAAGTAAATAAATGAATTCACAAGCAAGTAGACAAACAAATAAATGAGTGGATAAGTAAATAATATTGGAGAGATGAGCGATAATGGTTATTTTCACAGACTGCTGGTGTGACTAGAAGGCAGGTTAGGAATACGCATCATGATTTAACCAAAAACCCTCCCTGGCTGTTGTGGCTCAGTGGATTGAGTGCCGGCCTGTGAACCAAAGGGTCACCAGTTCGATTCCCAGTCAGGGCACATGCCTGGGTTGTGGGCCAGGTCCCCAGTGGGGGGCATGTGAGAGACAGCTACACATTGATGTTTCTCTCCCTTTCTTTCTCCCTCTCTTCCCCTCTCTAAAAATAAATAAATAAAACCTAAAAATAAACTTAAAAAAAGATTTAAATGAAAACTGTAGGATCTAATGAGACTTCCCCCAACACCTGGGTGTGAGGTAACTTCCTGAGGCCAAAGGATTAGCAAAGACAATGCCTCATGCTTGTACAGGGATATCAGTAGTAACTCTTTCCAAAAGCTAGTGTGGAAAACCTCAGGATTCATGAAATGTTGGTTAGAGTACTCAGAAGGATATTTTCTCTGTCATGGAAAATAATTTGCCATCAACTGATCACTGCTCTAGTTCTACCAAACCAATCATAAACAGAAGACTTGAAGAATCAAAGTGTTTCCTATAAATTTAACTGCATACTAGAAAAAGCACAAGAATATTTTCAGCAATGCAAAAATATCCATTATTCAAGGAGGTAACATTTACAGTCAGACATCTAATCAAATCTTATCAGGCATGCGAATAAGCAGGAAAACTCATAATGGAATGAAAATGAATCAACTGAAACTAATGCAGAGCTGACACAGATGTTAAAAATAGCAGACAAGGACATTAAAAACAGCTATTATAACCGTATTAAAAATGTTCAAAAGTTAAGATGTTTGAAATGTTAAAAAACAGAAATGAACTGCAGATGAAAACTGCAATATGAAATATAAAAAATACACTGGATGGAACTAACAGCTGATTAGATATTGCAGAAAAAGTACTGAACTTGAAAACAGCAATAGAAATTATCCAAAATTAAATACAGGGAGATAGATATATTTCAATAAATTAACAGAGCATCACTGAGCTGTAGGACAATTTCAAGCAGCTTCATAAATATGCATTTGGAGTCCCTGGAGGAGTGCGTCACAGGGTAGGGATAGATAAAACATTTGAAAAGATAATGCCCCCAAATTTTCCAAATTGAATGAAAACTATAATTCCACAGGTACAAGAAGGTCAACAAAACCAGAGTCCAAGTCACATGAAAACTACATTAAGGCACATGACAGTCAAATTGTACAAAACCAGAGGTAAAGAGAAAATCTTAAAGTCACCAGAGAAACAAGGCATATTTTTTTTCATTTACTTTTAATTATATTTGACATACTGTATCAGTTTCATATGTACAACATAGTGATTCAGCATTTATATACCTTACAAAGTGATCACTGTAGTAAGTCTAGTAACCATCTGTCACCATACATAGTTATTATGCTATTATTGACTATATTACCTTTGCTGTATATCAGAGCCCCATGGCTTATTTTCTAACTCCAGGTTTGTACTTTTTAATCTCCTTTCCCTTTTCTGCCCATCTCCCATCACCTGCCCTCTGGCAGCCATCCGTTTGTTCTCTGTATCTACAAGTATAAAACAAGACATTGATTGCAGAAAGATATTTTTTCCTTGGAAACAAACTAAGTGATGGCTGTAGCAACATCTTTAAAGTTCCAAAAGAAAAAAAATCTATTAGCCTAAAATCCTATATGCAGTGAAAATATATTTAAAAGACAGGTGCAAGCAAAAGTCTTCTTCAGACACAAAAATCTAAGAGGATTCCTCACCTGCAGATCCACTCTACAAGAAATGTTAAAGCAAGTCCTTCAGGCTGAAGGAAAGTAATACCAAATGGAAATTTAGATCTATGTGAAGGAATGGAGAGCACTTAAAATGGTAATTGCATGAGTAAAGGTGTAAGATTTTTCTATTTAAAGTCTTTGAAAGAACCCTGGCCAGAGTGGCTCAGTTGGTTGGAGTGTCTTCCCCTAACGAAAAGGTATCTGGTTCAATTCTCTGTCAGGGCACATGCCCAGGTTGAGGACCCGATTCCCCGTTGTGGCACATGCAGGAGGCAGCTGATTGGTGTTTCTCTCTCACATCAATGTTTTTCTCTCTCTCCCTTTCTCTCTCCCTCCAAAGAGAATAAAATAAACCTTAAAAAATTAAAGTCTTTGAAATATATTTGACAGTTTAATGAAAAGATAACATGGTGTAGGGATTTAAACATATATAAAATAAAATGTATGAGAAAAACATGCAAAGATTGGGAGGAGAGAAGTGATGTATTACTGTAATGTTCTCACAGCATAAGTAAGTTAAATAAAAACACTTTATCACAGTGTACTGTTAAATAAAAGTAACATGTGATAAGTAATAGACGTATATGTCATAAGTTCAAGATTAAACACTAAAATAAGAATACAAAAGTGATTGCTAATAAACCTACAAAGGAGATAAAATGGAAACACAGCTCTCCACCAAAGGCAGAAAAAAGCCAAATGGGAACAAAGGGCAGATGGAATATAAACAAATCAGCCTCCCAGGAACAGTCCCACCTTACTGTCTGTACCACATTCAGTTACAGGCTGGGAGCAGACTGTGGAAAGTGTGGTCTAATAAAAATG
>PVJD01017090.1:0-18656 GCA_004026545.1 Mormoops blainvillei
GTGGATAATGAGAGTTTAGTCCTTTATTCTATTCTCATAAAAAGAAGTTATAAATATGAAAAGGGGAAAGGCTTGGAATTAGAGTTAACCATAAAAGCTCAGTTCTTAACATACAGAGAGGTAGAAATAGGTATAAATATATGTATGGATGCACATACACACATATATCCCTTAGCTCTGTCTCCTGAGGGGGCCTGGAAGCAATGACACTCCACTAGCCATGAGCACAGCTAACGTACCAACAAAAGGAAACAGGGTTCCTTAGAGAAATGGCAGATTTCCAGACCAGGGCAAAAAGTAAAGAAATGCTCAAAGAATAATGGGGGCACATGTCTAAAGGACACAGTAGTCAGCCTAAAGAGACATCCACTGGTCAAATGAAGAACATTTGAGCAACAAAATAAAAATAGCACATTATAACATAGAATAAATTAAAACCCACCAGTCCTTACTGACATAAATAAATGGGGGAGAAGAAAAAGCTCTTTCTTAGAGTATAATTACAAATAATAAATGTAGTGAAGAAGTCAGAAAAATCGCCATTTAGCAACCGCCCTGGCTATAATTATTTCAGGTAAGTATCATCAATACATAATAAAACTAGTGGTTGAAAGTTTGATGGAAAACAGAATATTATCTAGTCTCAAAGTAGCTCTCTATAAGATACCTATCAATTACAAAGGGAATAGTAGTCATTTCATAATGAAGAATCCTGCCAGATACTACTACTACCTTATGTGAATAAAGTTAACATTGTTAGTAATAGGACAAGTCAACGCCATATGCCTCGTGACAGGATACATCACAGCATACTGCTGTGGCATTCTTTCTAAAAAGGTAAAACCTGAATCTAACCAGAGACGGGAGCAGACAAGCTAAGGACATTCTACTAAATAACTCGCCTGTATTCTTTAAAAATGTCTGTCATGAAAGGCAAAAAATGACTATCTGTTACAGAAAAGAAAATTAGGAGTCATGAAAACTAAACATAATGCATGATCCTGGATTGGATTCTAGGTAAGAAAAAAATTGCTATAAAGGGTAACTGATAAAATTTAAATGTCTACAGATTATATAATAATAATCAATAATAATTTTATTTTGATAATAGTATGGTGGTTTTGTAAAACAATGCTATTTTAAGAAATGATGAATCGGGTGAAGGTGGTCAAAAGGTACAAACTTCTAGTTAAAAAATAAAATTGCTAAAAGGGTAATTCTTAAAAGTTCTCATCACAGGAAAAACTGTACTACATGTGGTGATGGCTGTTGACTTATCATGGTGATCATGTCATAATATATGCAAATATTAAATCATTATGTTGTATACCTGAAAGTAATATGTTATTATGTTGATTATATTTTGATAAATAATAAGGCACAGCTCAAAATCTCTAAAATAAGACAGTCTAACAAAAAGTTTAACAAAAAAAAAAAAAGAGGAAAGAACACCAGTCTTTAGAGAGAAAGTTTGCAACTTAAACCATTCAGAAAAAAATGTTATATTTGTAGAAAGAGAGAAAAAGTGATAAAACATAGTAAAATGTTAACATTTGGGAAACCTGGGTCAAGGGTCCATGAAACAAAGTTCTTTGTATTATCTTTGTAATTTTTCTCTAAATCTGAAATTATTTCGAAATAAGCTCTTTTGTTTCAAAAAAAAACCTATCCTATTTTTTAAAAATCAACACAAAATATTGGTTAAAAGATAAACCAAAACCAGTAAAGAAATTTTCTTTGCTGCCTATTGAAATTTGAAACTTAAAAAAAAAATGAGTACCTCATGTGGTATGGATAAGTATTAACATGAAGAAGTGTGCCTTCTCATACACTGGTGGCAGGAATAAAACTGAGGCAAGCTTTCTAAACAGTAATATGTCCCTAATTAAATGCTTTTTAAAATGTTCATATCCTGATAGAAGTATCTGACAAAAACCTGCAACATCATTCTTAAATATGAAATATTCGACACAGTCCCTTTAAAAATTAAGAACTTGAAAAGATGTCCTGCAATTAATACTTACTAATATTACTATTAAACATTATCCTGGTGGGTTCTAGCCAGCCTAGTAAACTAAGACAAAAAATAAATGAGTAAAATATAAAGGATTGGAAAGAGGGGAACAAAATAGAATTTACAAATATTATTGTCTACATGGTAAATTCAGAGGAACTTACAAATTATTAGAAATGTAAGTGTTGGCAAGGTAGCTGAATATAAGTTTAATATATAAACATCAACTGCATTTGTAAACAGCAACAAGAAAGAAAATATAATTTTTTAAAAATCACATTTACAACCAAAAAAGTCACTTAGGATTTAACATAATGAGACATTCAAGGCCCCTATTCAAATTATATATATATATATATATATATATATATATATATATAACTATATATATATAACTATATATAAAAACATATATATAAAACATATATATGTAGAGAGAGAGGAGACTATTCAAATTTTTATATATATATAGAGAGAGAGAGAGAGGGAGAGAGAGAGAGAGAGATTTAAATAAACGAGTTACCCCATTTTAAGTTAGGAAGGTTCAATACTCTCCATATTAACCTATACAGTCAATGGGATCCCAATCAAAATCCTAGGGTTTTCTAAGAAATTAAGAAAAGTTCCATTCTAAAAATATACGTGGAAGAGCAGAGTTCCAAGTAGAGCCCAGACATCCCTGATAAGAAAAGGAAGGAGGTTCAGGCTTGAGGGTAGGATCTGGCAGTATGCCCTACCAAATATACTGAGGGTTAGAGCTGAGCTACAGAAATTTATACAGCATGCTCCTGGCACAGATATAAACAAATTAGCCAGTGGAACTGATGTGAGAGCCCAGAAGCAGGCCAAACTTACTTAAATATCCCTACAGCTCCACTCTCACCTCCCCCTGAATTCAGTCTGTTCTTTACACGGGAGCCTTTAGGATAATTCAAATCATGTCACCTCTCTGCTCAAAACTCTCCAATGGCCTCCCTTATTAAGAGTGAAAGTACAAGTCCACAAAAGCCACAGGACTTTGACCTACCTTCCTCAGATATCATCCCTGACTCGTCTCTCTCCACTTGCTTCACTGGAGCCATACTAAACTCATTTCAGTTCAATATATAACAAGAAAGTCACAGTCATCCCTAATCCTAAATATTTCTTTGTCACTCTAGCATTTACTTTAGGTCAGATTCTTTTTTTTAACTTAAAAAAATATTTTATTTATTATGCTATTACAGCTGTCCCATTTTTTCTCCCCTTTATCCTTTCTGCCCTGCACCCCATCCCATCATCACTGCCCCCCTTAGTTCATGTTTATCGGTTGTACATATCAGTTCTTTGGTTTCTCAATTTTATATACTATTCTTAACCTCCCTGTCTATTTTTGTTTTGTTTTGTTTTGTTTTGTTTTGTTTTGTTTTGTTTTGTTGTTAGGTCAGATTCTTATTATCTGATTTTTCATTCAACGTTTACAAAAAATGTTTTTGAAAAAAGGCAAGAGAAAGCAGACACTATATTTTAGAAAATTTAATTTAATGGAATCACATATTTTAAAAGGATGACTGTGACATTTAGAGACATATGTCACAATTTCAGAAGAAATTAATAAATATTCTATTCATTCACTAAATAAATAATTACTGAATGTCTAACATGTTTCAGGAAATGGATAAATACAACACACAAGACAGTGGTGAATGAAATAGGCAAAGTCCTTGCCTTCACGGAGCTTTACATTTTGCTGAGGGAAGAAAAAATATAAGATTATTATTAGATACTGATACATGTTATAAGGGAGAAAAAAAAGGAGTGATTACTCAGAGGGGCCTCTCTAAAAAGGGGATATCTGAGGTGAAATATCAATAACAAGGAACCACCCATATGAAAATCTAAGTCAGTCACACTCCAGATAAAAGATGCTCAGAGTGTTTGAGAATGAATCATTCAGGAAACATGTAAATATTCCACTCTCTGCCAGTAATGTTATATGGCTCATTTCAAAGGAAACTAGAGATAAAAATTTTATTCCCACTAAGGAGACTCAGCACCCCGTAAGCCCTGTATGTAAGTATATGTAAAGAACATTTGGTCCTATTTATTTATTCTCTGTGGAAATCAAAACTAAGTAATGCAAACTGGGAATCAGAATTTAAATGTATGAGTAAATACATAACACAGGTGTCAAGAACAGTCTTTTAATTACCAGTATTCACACTGAGGGGTAAAAATGATGCCAAATTGCATTTAACTATGTAAACGAAAAGGGGGCAACTCAGTAGAGCTGACAAGCTCAGGGAGCTACTTGGCAGAGGCCTGGTAAGTTCAGTGACCAAAAGTCATCCCAGGCCTATAGCTTCCTTAGCAAAAATCAATCTTAACATTCAGTGAGCCCCATCCATTGTTCTTATGCATCTAGGATAACATATCTTTGAAATGTCAGAGTAACTCTCTTTTCCAGGCCCCAGGAAGGCACAACTGCTGGCACCAGAGCACAAGACTCCTCGTTGTTACGTACCGTCACTATTTACTGTAAATGTTAACTGTCCTGTACCCACCAATGTAAATGAAATGTGTTTATCCATTTTGCCTTTTACCCAGTCCCAGAGATTTCCTCACTTTGCTTTCTCCCATCTCCTTAATGTACCACCTATGGGTTTTATGTAACCTTCCTTATGTTTTCCCCTTTGACCTTAAACGTATGAGCTGCAAAACTGCCATTCTCTGGATTATTTTCTCAATCCCTTTGAGATCATCTTGCTTCTGGGCATGTCCTCAAAATTTTGGCTCAAATAAATTCATATAAAATTTTTCTAAAGATTTAGACATTCCTACATCAACAACTACAATTTTATGTGAATTATACTAATTAATTTTAAGGCATAAACACTCAGATATTTTAACTTCAAATAACTAAATTAACTCGGATGAAATGTTCCTTTGAGGGTAAATACAAATTCTGGAGGGAATACTTTTTAAAAACAGCCCCAAAACCCCAAAGACTTAACAAGATTGTGAAGAATTACCTGGCTAAAATCAAGGCAAAAGAATAGAACCCACAAAGGTAATTCGAACAACCCCAAATGGTTTTAGCCGTCTGGCACTTGAAGAACCAGGGGAAAAAGGCGGGGAGAAAAACAGCTTGCTCTTGAAACCCTTACAAATCCATAGGTAAAAAAGTCAAAGGCAAGAGTGTTTCAAAAGGAGGAAGTTTGATAAGCCTCTTCTCACTTGAAGCAGAAACCCTAAAGAGCTATCTATACTCCAAGGATAGAAGAAACCAGGAAGAAATCAGCCCTTGGACAGACTTGAATTATAGCCTTATGTCACCTGGGTGACCTAAATAAACCTCTAAGTGTACCTTAGATTGTTGGATTCGGGTTGGATCATGTTGGTGGTGCCACCGGCAGTCTGGGTGAAGCAACGGGACAGGTTAGGGGTGATGGTGCAAAAAAAAAAAAAAAAAAAAAAAAGCAAGTCTCTACAGAAGATAATGTCAATCCAGGCCTCACAATATTGCTACAGATACTTACTTTCTCCTTTACATTGTGCAGTATATAATAGCCAGATACACAAGGTAATAAAATACCACAAACATGAACCAACAGAAACTGCTGAGGCAGAAAATGACCCACAAAGATTTGTAATATCAGAATTATCAGGAACAGCCAATAAAACAACTATAAGGTTGAATTAATAAAAACTCAAGGATTAAACATTTTGACAGGACTTGAAGGCCTAAAAGGTAAAAGAACAAATGTGAAAAAATAAATTAGAATTCTAGAACTGAAAGAGTAACAGCAAAGAAATTCAGCAGACAGTTTAAAGAGGAAAAATATCAGGATATACAGATTTCAAAAACTTGACCAAATGAACATATAGGCTGTAGCAAAGAGCTGCAGAATATTTTCCCCCCAAGCACACAGAACATTTACAAAGACTGATAGTGTGATAATGTGCTAGGCCATAACGCAATCCAAAACAATTAGCAAGCATTGCTAACTACAAAGATGTTCTCTCTCCACAGTACAAGTATACAAAAAAATCAATCACTAAAACAATCAAAACATATTCATATGTTTGAAAATCAGTACATTCTTAAAATAAGTCAGATAAGAAATCATAAAAGACATGTAAAAATACAAATTTATGGGAAGAAGCTAAAGGAATGCTTGGGGTAAATGAGATCCTTATATATGTGTATATCAGAAAACATTTTTAAAAAATAAGCTAAGCACGAAGCTCAAGAGGTTAAAAAAAGAACAGCAAAAATAAATGCAAGGAAAATATAAAGAAACAAATAAGAGCAGAAATTCATGAAATAAAAAACTAATGAAGGTGTTCAGAATAGGCATCCCCAAGACATGCTACTTCGGTCTGTGGGTTATTTTGAGCTGAAGGCAATGGAGGCCCTGCAGGCTCACAAAAAAACTTATACCTCTCCCTTAAAGAATTTAAGGGAGCCTTGCCCATAGTAAGACATAACTAGAAATAAATCTTTATGACCTATCTATAGGGCAGAGCGAACTTCTCATTACTGAACATCTGCTCTTCTTGTAGTCCTGCAAATAACCCTCCTCTCCTCTGAAGCCCCAAGGCATCTTACCTCACTTCTTGGCTCTGGATGCCATATATATCTCATTTTACCTTTGTCTCAGAACATCTCCTATATGTGAGGTCTCTGAGTCCCCCAGGATGTGGGGTTCCCACACATACATATATAATTACATTTGGATATTTTCTCTTGTTAATCTCTCTAATGTTGATTTAATTATTGGGCCAGATCCAAAAAATGTCCTAGAAGGGTTGAGGAAAATTTCTTGCTTCCCTCCACAAACAATAAAAAGATCAAAAGATCAAAGAGCTGGATATTAGAAATCAACTTTGGAACTAATGAAAGGAAAAAGAAAACTCAGTCCAGCCAACAGGTTGATTTCAGGATTATGATATCCTCAGCAGGGAAATCCGGCCACTTCATGGCCTACACAATGGCGGGCTGATAGATGGGAGCTATCTTTAGCTGCTAAGCTAGTGGTAATTAATTATAAAACAATAGGAAACTAACACAGTATCATTACATTTACATACAGTTTTAAAACAGACAATGCTGAACTATATTATTTAGGGATGCATATATAAGTGGTAAATCTATAAAAAAATAAATGACCAAGGAAGTGCTCTAAAAATCAGAATATTAATTACTTCCAGGGAGGAGTTGAGATTGAAAAGAGATACATAATGAGACAGGGTATGTGGCAAAACCACTGCAATCAATAAAAGCTACAGAAGCTATTAAGAAGAAAGAAGACCACTTCCCACCAGATTTCTGGCCTAAAACTGTCAGAGACCAGCTCAATCCAACATAGCAACTAATTTCACTTAAACATAATCCCTAGCCTCATTATATACTCATTGTAATGCATTAGCGTTCTAAACGGACACACCCCATGCCACCATGTTCTGAAACGGAAAGCCCATATAAGAACACAACCTGGCCAATGAAGTTTCTCTGAAGTATCTCCATCGCTTTTCAGGGATGATCCTGATTATTCCTCTCCTTTATTGAATACTCTACCCCCACCCCAATTAAACAAACTTCAACAGAGGAAGTCAGTTCTGCTAAAGGGGGTGCTCCTCTGTCTGTGGAGTAGCTCATTCTCTGTCTCACTACTTCACTAATAATAAACTCGCTTTCACTTTAAACTCTATGCTGGCTTGCCTTTGAATTCTTTCCTTCATGAAGCCAAGAACCCACAGTGGGTTATGGGCTCTCAGGTCCCCAGATTCCTGGGATGCCTACATCAATAACAGGGCTGCCCTGGCCAGGTGGCTTGGTTGGTTACTGTCATTCCGTACACCAAAAGGTTGCAGGTTCGATATCAGGGCGCATGCCTAGGTTGTGGGTTCAATCCCTTGCGGGGGGTGCATACAAGAGACAACTGATTAATGTTTCTCATATCAATGTTTCTCTCTTTCTGTCAAATCAATAAACATATCCTCAGGTGAGGATTAAAAAAATAATAAGAAGAAAGTTTCCAGGGAACATGATGATGTTCTATTTCTTGACTTAAGTGATAGACATTAATTAGAGTGTATATTTATACTTTATGTATTTCTATGCTGTTATATTGCACAATAAAAAAAGTTTTTAAGAGCTCAGAGTAATTCTGACAATGACATATATAAATATTTCCTTGGTCACTTATATGGAAATAAAAGATAATTTTTATCAAAGATAAACATTGACCAAAAAAGTTTAACTAAGCTATCTGTGAAGGTCAGACTCCACAAAATGTACTCTAATGATAGGTATCAACAACAAAGCCGCTGTGATGGATAATAGGATGCTGACCACACCTATCCATGACAGATAAGGAGCTGGTGAGGAAACTGAATGAGTTTGGCCTTAATGAGAGATGACTAACATCCAAATGTCTGAAGACTCCTTGCAAAAGGGGGAGTACAGCAGGTGATTTAATAATTTGAATTATTTCAGAGGGAAGAACTAAGATCAATGGTAGAGGTGAAAGGATACAGATTTCAGCTCAGTAGTGACTGGATAACAATGAACCATTAATAGTTACTCTTTCATTTTATAAATATCCATCAGACACCTAGAGTGGACCAGCCAACTTACAGATGCTTTGGGATACAGCAGTGAACACCACAGATGTGGCCACTGCCCTCATGGAGCCTACTGAGCGGAGAAAGGCAAACATGATCATTCTAGGGAGTGAGAAGGTTTGTTACCCCAAAATATGCCTCTTTGGTTTAAGGATTATTTTAAGCTATAGGCAATCAAAACCCAACAGATTCAGGAAAAGCTCTTTACCTCCCTACTTAACTGCTTAAATTTACATCGGAAGTGGGGCCTGTACCAGGAAGACAGCTATTACCAGATACCTTTTCATCTGCATAACAAAACAACTTTCATTTTCCAAAAATCTCCATCTGCCTTCTTGTCAAAGACCTTCCTCCCCTTTGTATCTATCACCAGACCCCTACCCCTTTCCTTAGCTCAGAATGTTAAATAAGCTTCAGTTACCAGGCTGCTCTTTGGATCTTAGTATATTTTTAAGAAGCCCCATACCTATGAAATTAAACTTGTTTTTCTTCTGTTAATCTGTCTTACATCAATTTAAGGATTTAGACAAGCCAAAGAACCTAGAAGGGAAAATTTTTCCACCCGTACAACAGTGACATGGATTATAAAGGAAAAAAAAGTATTTATAGGGTGTTATGGCAATTGAGGAGGGGTCCTTTAGATAGGATTGTCTGGCAAAGGCCTGTCTGAGGAGGTAAGATTTGAGTAAAATCTGTTGAATGTAAAAAAAGCAAGCCATGGGAATAGGGATGTGAAAAAGAGCACTGGAGGCAGTACAAAGCACCTTACAGAACTTGATAAATTCAAGGACACAGAAGAGCTGTTATCTAAAGCATAGCAGACAAGGGAACCAAGAAGAGGCAAGGAAAGACCACTGAAAGAAGTTTGGCCTTGGTAGAAAAGAGTCCTAAACTAGATGTGCTCTAAGGTCCCTTCCAATGTAAACATTTAAGAATCTCTCAAAAATCATTTCAGTTTTTGATTACTAATCATTAACTTCATAAACATAACAGAATGCATTTTAAAGTAGATTTGTCTTGCACTAAGAAACACACCTAGAATTAACTAATCTTGTCTCTGCATTGGCAAGTAAGCAGGTACCTACTTATTACAACTGACAGAATCATAAAGTTTATAATTTATTTCATTATTAGCAGTACTAAATTTAAGAGTTGCCTGGACCCTGAATGTTTCCTTTGTGGCAGAAATTATAATCTTCACCTCAACAGATCTTTTCTTCTTCCCAAAGAGAGTACAAAATCAGTCGAGTTTTGTTTTTGTTTCTGATATTGTATTTATACATACAAAAAGGAGAACTATTTTGTCACTGAAGAGTGCACAGGAATTTGGTACATGACACATTTCTGTTATAATAAAGAGAGTTCAAATGGTTTGAAAACATCTTAAAATTTGTGATCCATGTATGGAAGGAAACCATTTCTATGGAAAGCACAACATTATGGAAAAAACGTCCTGATTACCCTCTTAAAGAGAACACTCCATGTTGAGTCTAAGCTAGGAGATAATGCTCTCTCACTTGTTTTCTTCCTAGGTGGGACCACCTGACCCATAATTAATAGGCTCTTCATTATGCTTTATTCCCCTAATAGTGGAGAATAATTTGATTTATAAATCCATTCTCTATAATTCAGTTCCCATCATTAAAACAAACTGATATTTAACTATCATGAGTAATAAACACACAGTTTAATAGCATACAAATTTCAAACTACCAAACATGTAGATTGCCTTCCCACCCTTTACCTTTAGAATCCTTCCACGAGGAAGGAAATCCAACACCAAGTCAGTGTATCTCCTACACAGCTACTTGATATTTCTCCCAGCACTGCCAACCCTATTCAACTTACAGCCCTTCCTCAGAATGTGGGCCTCAGGGTTCAGACTGGGAAAGAGTTGTGGAAGCTAGAAAAATAATTTTCCTCCCACAGTCTCAGTTCTTGTTGGGTTAATAATCAAATTAACAAAGACAGATTAACAGGAGAAAATGTCCAACTTTTTTATACAAATGCACATTTGGGAGTGCCGTAATGAGACCCCCAGATAGGCTGGGCAGTTGAGGCTTATATGTTATTCTGGAGCTAAGGGGAAGGGGAGGAGGGATAGTAGTTTGAGACTTCAAAGGAGAAGGCAACTCACATGGACATGGAAAAGCAAATGTTTGGTAAATAAATATAAGTATTTGCTGGGTTATCTTTAACAATGAGACACAGAGAAGACTTTGAACAAATGGACCTTCCTGTCACACACTAGTTTATAATAAACTAGTTATCTGATGCTATCTCCCTTCCTGGAACAGGTCCTCTATCTAAATTCCTTTTAAACAGGGGAGAGGTCAAAGGTTTTTCATGTGTCTTTTATTCCTTAATAACAAGCTTAAAATCAATATCCCCAATAGCCCAAGAGACATATTTTGGGGTATCAAACTCTGCTTCCCTTCAGTGCTAAATAAGGACCAGAAAAATTCAAGATTTATACTAACACTGTACCATTTAAGATTCACTATTGGTTTAAAAGGTTTTGAAAGTACCTGCACAAAAATGTTAAGTATCAACTTTTTCATGGTTTCTGTGGGATAGTTTGTTCTGGTCTCCAATTCTAAATAAATAACAGAAGTTGGGGACCACCTAAGGTTTAGTTCAGTTGATGTGGGTCAGAATATATGGTCTAAGTTACTATCTTTTACTCCAAATAAAATAATCTTCAGATAAAAAAGGATAGAAAGAACTGAAGTCCAAGACAACCTGCAGATCACTTGGTAGCGCATATAAGATGGTTCCAGGCAGGGCATAGGCAGTGGCTGACCTCATCCTGCATCTGCCAAGAGGTGCCAGAACCAACACATCTGGTGGCCATCTTCAGACCACACCAAAGCACCACCCAACTACCTGCACAAATGAGACTCAAGGGCAGACTCAGAAAACATCAGAGCCCCACTAAAGTGAATCTTGCTATGTAGGGACAACCCCTGCAAAACGGCTCTTCCACTGTAGTTGTGGGTAGCCTTCACAAGCAACCAGCCTGAGGGTCAATCCCTCCCAACAGTAATCAAGGCTCAACTACAACAAGAGAGAATACACAACCCACACAAGGGACACACCTGGAGTACCCAACTCAGATGACCAGGGAGACTGTACCATTAGGCTCCACAGGACACCTACTACATAAGACCACCCTACCAAGACTTGGAGGCATAGTAGTTCTACTTAATACATACAAATGAACTCAGAGAGGCAGCCAAAATGAGGAGACAAAGAAACATGTCCAAAATGAAAGAACATAACAAAACTCTAGAAAAAGAATTAAACTAAATGGAGACAAGCAAACTACCAGACGTAGAGTTCAAAACACTGGTTATAAGGATGCTCAATGATCTCAGTGAGAATGTCAACAGAGACAGGAAACATAAAAATAGAAACAGAAAACATAAAGAAAGAACCAGCCAGAAATGAAGAATACAATAACTAAAATTAAAACATTAAAGGGAATCAAGGGTAGATAAGATGAAGCAGAGGATGGAATCAATGATTTGGAAGATAAAGTAGCAAAAACACCCAATTAGAACAGCAAAAAGAAAAAATAATCTAAAAAAAATGAGGATAGTTTATGAGGCCTCTGACACAACATCAAGTGTACCAACATTCATGTCATAGAGATACCAGAAGGAGGAAAGAGAGAGCAAGGAATTGAAAAACTATTTTATTTTTTTCTTTTATTGATTCTAGAGAGAGGGGAAGGTTGGGAGAAAGAGAGAAAGAGAAACACTGATGTGAGAGAGAAACATCGATTGGATGCCTGCTGCACGCACCACCAACTGGGGACCAAATCCACAACCAAGAACCAAACTGACGATATTTCGGATTGCAGGATGACACCCAGCCAACTGAGCCACACTGGCCAGGGCTGAAAAAACTATTTGAAAAATGACAGAAAACTTCCCTAACCTGGTGACGTGTGTGTGTGTATGTGTGTGTGTGTATACACACACACAAGCCCATGAAGTACAAAGAGTCCCAAACAAGATGAACCCAAAGAGGCCCACACCAAGACACATCATAATTAAAATCCCAAAGGTTAAAGACAAAGAGAGAATATTAAAAGTGGCAAGAGAAAAGCAGGCAGTTACCTGCAAAATAGCTCCCAGAAGACTGTTAGCTGATTTCTCAGCAGAAACTTTGCAGGCCAGAAGGGACTAGGCAAGAAATATTCAAAGTGATGAAAAGCAAGGAACTAGAACCATGATTACTCTACCCAGTAAAGCTATCATTTAGAACTGAAGGACAGACAAAGAGCTTGCCAGGGAAGAAAAAGCTAAAGGAATTCATCACCACCAAACCAGTATTACAAGAAATGCTAAAGGGGCTTCTTTAAGAAGAAAAAAAGATAAAAAATAGGAATAGCCTTGGCCAGGTGGCTAGTTGGTAAGAACATGGTCCCATGCACCAAAAGGCTGCAAGTTCAATTCCTGATAGGGCACATACCTAGGTTGTGGGTTCGATCCCTGTATGGGAGGCAATCAATCAATGCTTTTCTCTCCCTCTCCCTTCTTCTCTCTCTAAAATTAATGAACATATCCTTGGGTGAGGGTTAAAAGAAATAGAAATTAAAAAATGGCAATAACTATATATCTATTAACAATTACTTCAAATGTAAACTGATTAAAGGCTGCAATAAAAAGAAAAACATACAGTGGCTTAATAGATAAGAAAACAAGACCCATACATATGCTGTCTATAGGAGACTCATTTCAGATAAAAAGACACACATAGACTGAAAGTAAATAAATGAAAAAAGATATTTCATGAAAATGGAAACAAACAACAAAAAAAACCCCTAGGGTACCAATACTTATGCCAGACAAAATAGACTTTATAATAAGAGACAAAGAAGGAACCAGCAATTCCACTTCTGGGTACTAATCCCAAGAAGCTCAAAAGCACTAATTCGAAAAAGACATGCATCCTTATGTTCATTGAAGCATTATTTACAATAGCCAAGCTGTGGAAGCAACATAAGTGTCCATCAATATGGATAAAGGAGTGTTGCATATATACAATGGAGTATGACTCAGCCATAAAAAAGAATGAAATCTTGTCATCTACAACGACATGGATGGACCTAAAGAGTACTGTGCTGGGTGAAATAAGTTAGGCAGAGAAAAACAAATATCATGATTTCACTTATATGTGGAATCTAAAAAAACAAAGAAAACAGAAATAAACTCATAGATGCAGAGAACATTTTGATGGTTACCAGATGGGAGAGGAGTTGGTGAGATGGGTAAAAAGGGGGAATGGATCGAAAAGTACAGCTTGGTAGATACAAAATGGTCATGGAGATATATAGTATAGCGTAGCAAATATAGTCAATAATGTTATAGTAATTATGGATGGTGTCATATGGGTACCAGATTCATTGGGTTATCACTTCATAAGTTATATAAATACTTAATTACTAGGTTGTACACTTAAAACTAATATAATATTGTATATCGACTTTAATTCAAAAATAAAAATATTATAAAAAAAAAAGGCTGGCCAAGAGCAAATGTAGTCACATTTTTTGGAAAGTGTAAAAACAGTACATTCTGTAAACTAATAATTTATAATTAAGCAATCACTCAATACGTATGTCTTGTGTACTAACTATATGACATGCAGCCACTGTGACAAACACTGGGAAAATATCAGTGAAGGAAATAGGCAAGACCCCTTTTCTCACAGAGTTTATCAATGAATCACACAGCAAGTATAAAATTGTAACTTTACATGTTATAAAAAAAGAGCTCTAAGGTGGTATGTGGGCTTGTAACAAGAAGTCTTCCACTTTATTAGGGAGGGTTTGCTCTTCCAAAGAAGGCAATGAGTGGAGTGAGCTAAGATCTGTAGGACAAGTAGACCAACTTAATGGAGAAGGAGCGAAGTTCCAGGAGAGAATGATTTATGTGAATGTCCCAAGTCAAGAAGGTACATGTAGGACACAAAACAATCACAGGTGACGAAGGTGCAGTGGTTAATAACCTAGTACAAGGTGAAGGTGGAAAAGTAGTAGGTTGAGATTTTAAGTAGTTTTATCTTTATCATAAGACATAGGGACCCAGTGGAGGGCTTTGAACAAAAGTGGGAGGGGTGGGTTTGAAGGGTGGCGTTACAATCAGATGCATTTTGCAAAGATCATATAAGCTACAGAACAGAGAATGGCTCGGTGCCTGGAAGGGGAGATGTCAGTTTGAGGGTATCACCACTAGGAAGCCACAGTAGCCAACCAAGGGAAGGATAAGGGCAGGATGGACTAAATTGGTGGATATGAAGAGAAATTGATATACTCAGGATACTTCTGGAAGGAAAGCCAACACAACTGGGGCTGGATTACAGATGGGAAGTGAGGGAAAGAGAAATCAAGGAAAGCTTCTTGGTATGGGGTTCGAGCTACTAGTAGATGGAGGCTGCTGCTTCTTGATGTGAGGAAGACCATGAGAGGAACAGTTTAAGGGAGGGGAAGAAATCCAGGATTCCATTTTAGCCATGTTAAATTTGGATTCAGAGATCCATAAAAATACAAAAGGCAAAAACCAAAGGAAAAAAAGAAATAAACTGAAGGAAAGAATCTGCAACTTATGTTACAAAGAGTTAATATCCTAACACATAAAAGGTTCCTACTGCTCAATATGAGAAGCAGAAACCAAATTTTAAAAATGGACAAAGCGATATGAATAGTTTATAGACAAGGAAACGCAAATGGTTCTTAAACATATAAAAAGTTACTCAACTTTACATATAATAAAAATTGAAGATTAAAACTACACTGAAAAAATTTTTTGGATTAGCAAGAACCAAAAATAAAATAATATACCATGTTGATGAGAGGACGAGGGGGCCTGATTTAATGAATTATGGTACATCCATTCAGTTGTTTTAAGCTAGAGTTGGAAGTGAAATATGTATACAGTCTAAGACAACATTTCACAAATTTAAGGTTTCTAATTTATTTGCCAACAAATCAAAATTCTACTTAAAATTACATTCTAATTTAATATCATTTACATTTATACTGTGGTTCTACATAAGATTATATTTTTAAAAAGAGGTTTATTGGTTTTTTTGCAAGCCTGAAAATTCACTAATTGAAAAGTATAAAGGCACAAGGTAGAGTTTTTTTGTCCTGAAGACATGAAGAGATTTCAAACAGTTGATAATCTGTAAAATTCACAAAGGCTGCTTCCAGGCTAAACAGCGTGAACTGAACGCTATCACAAATTGAGCTTCTTATCATGTGTCTAGATTTACATCAGAGAGATTCTGAAACTTGGTTTCTTTCACCAAGCCAGAGTATCAGATTTACGGCTGACCTTGACAACTCTCATTTCCTCCTGTTAAAAACGAGGCTCCTCTGCTGGATGATCTCTGAGGTTCCTTCTAGCTTTCAAGTCCCACAATTTCATTTCTAAATACCCAGAAACACTCGAACTAAAATAAGTGTCAAAATCTTCAATTAGTAAAGGTGAATTCATAGGGGACCAGTATAAAATATATATACTCTACCCTGTCTCTTTTCATTATGGTCCCAAATCACTTACCAAGGTAAGTTTCAAGAACAACTGAGTAAAATCATCTTAGAGCAAGGAAAGGAACGGAGTAATTATCTTTTAGCCTATTTCAGAAAAACTGCAAAACCAGAATAAGAGAAATACTGCAGGCCAAACATCTGGTGATTAAGCTATTCCTGGGAGGATCACTTATGTTAAAGGAAAAAAAAAAAACAAATAGTAATAATGACTAGACAGCATCAACTCTGCAAGGCATGAAGAGGAAGTCTGGGATAATTTCCAAATGGGTTGGGAGGAAGTTATTTTTATTTACAGAGATATTTGTGCCCTATTTAAAATATAGAAGGAACTGAAGAAAATCAAGCTAACGATATTACACTTCCTCAGCTGTTTGTCCTGCTAAGTTTAGGAAGGTAAGTAACATTACTTTGACCAAACCAAATGCAGTCAAAATTACAAGCAATTTCATCAAAGCCATTAATTGGTGAATGTGTTCAATTAAGTTCAAAAGAAATTTAAACATACGACTAATAAACAATAAAAATGTAGTATGTTAAAAGATAGGTTCTTTACCTATTTATCTGATTGGGGGCGGGGGTAGGGGGCAAGATACAGTTAAGAGGACTTCTGATGCAGCCCCACAGCCTTCCCAAGACAGCCCCAGGGTACGAGAGAGCACAGCTTATGCTACTTTTGGAGCTTCCTCATTCTGGTCCCCTTGCATTCCTCCTCCTGACCCCTGACCTCAGGGAAAAGAGCAGACACTGCCAAGCCTCAAGCCCACCTGGTCTCTGGCTGAGCATCAGGACCCACAGGAACCTGGCAGCCCCCAAATGGTCATTTGGTCCTTCCCATGGCCCTGCCTCCAGGAGGCCATGTCCCCTCAGATGAAGAAATAAGCCACAGTCATGAAGGGGGAAGTAAAGCCACATACATAATGTTGAACTGAGTAGTCTCTTGAAGATTTAGTTTGTTTCCATTTGTAAACTGGGGTTAAGTGTCCCTAACACCAAATACATGGCCTCTCTTCCAACACCAATTTTCTTGACACCAACTGGGTATCCTACAATCTATTCTAACACTAGCTACCCAGAACTGACATCAGATTTCACAGGTTTAAGGGCTCCAACCCTCAAGACTTCATTCACTTTAGAGGCCAGTCACAAGTTCTGGATTGCCAGTCCACCTGCACTTGTCTGACTTAGCAAAAAATGTAGGAGTTCCCACTCTGGCCAGTGGGGCTTAGCTGGTTGGAGTGTCGACTGGTAAACCAAAAGGTCTCAAGTTCAATTCTTAGTCCGGACACATGCTCGGGTTGCAGATTTGGTCCCTGGTTGGGTGTGTATAAGGGGCAACTGATCCACATTTCTCTCCCCTCCCCATCCCTTCCCTTCTCTCCTGGGATGAGGATTAAAAAAAAGTAGGAGTTCCCATAATCCCTTCCTCGGGTTTGATTAATTCCCTAGAATGGCTCACAGAACTCAAGAAAATGCTTTACTTATTTACCACTATTGACTTTTATAATGGATACAATTTAGGCACAGCCAAATGGAAGAGATGAACAAGGTGAGGTAAGGGGGTGGGGGATATAGAGCCTCCATACCCTCTTAGAGTACATCACCTTACTAGTACCTCCCAATACCTTGAAATGTTCACCAACCCAGAATGGTTGATTAAATCATTAGCCATTGGTAACTGAATTCAAACTCCAGCCCCTGCTCCCCTCCCCAGAGGTAGGGGTGGGAGGACGGGACAGAGAAATCTAACCTTGGAATCATGGCTTGATCCTTCTGGTGACCAGGCCCCTAAAGTGAAGTTATCTAGGGGCCTCTGCCACAAGTCATTCATTAGCATATGAAAGGCAGTTTTACCACTCCTGAGATTCAGGTGACTTTCTTGAGTCTATTGGCTAGAAATGGAAGTAAGAAGACTGGGAGAACATGACAGAGAAGGGAACAGAGTTCCAAGGAGATCCAGACAAAATAAACAAATGGGATTGCATGAAACTTAAAAGGTTATTAGGCACAGCAAAAGAAACCATCAACAAAATGAAAAGGAAACCCAATGAATGGGAGCACATATTTGCCAAGGATATATCTGATAAGGGGTTTATTTCCAAAATGTACATGGTTTGTCCAGAAAAATCCAGCCTATAATATAATCTCACTATTATTGTTAATATAATGAGAATGGTTTGTGCGACATCAATGTAACCTGGCAGCCAAGGAGAGTGGACCGGAATGCACATGCATGAACAATGATGACTCCGCTGTACTAGTCTGTGGGGGCAGTAGACGTTGAGTGAGCATGTGTACTGTGTGGCCATCGCATTCAAAATGACTGAGCAAGCAGAGCAACAAATCTGCATCCAATTTTGTGTGAAGCTTGAATATGCCTCCGTGGAAACTATTCAGATGATTCGGAAGGTCACAGCTATGGGCAACTAGTGATTGGTGGCTTCATCACAACAACATGCCTGCTCATGCATC
>PVJD01017091.1:0-18649 GCA_004026545.1 Mormoops blainvillei
TGCCTGGGACATCCCAGGGACTTCCTGGTTTCGAAACCTGGGCACTACTAACCGTGCAGTGTTTTCCTCACATCGGAAACTACCGCGTTTGCAATGTTCTTGAGCTGCTGGTTGTGGCCCTGGCTTGTTTGTTTCCCCAATATCGGACCTGACTCTTCCTCAGCAGGGCTGCCAAACACCTGCATGTTACAGGCTCTTCACTGTTTCTGAGCAACTTTACAATAGCTGTGACTTCAGCATGTCCAACGTCAGCTTTATCCGAAACGTGCTTGTTCTCAAACAACGGGGCTATCCCAGCTTCAACAAGCCTTTTAGACATGGGCGCTCTTCCAGCACCCATAACGTTCCCAACCCGCACTATTGCAGAGCGTGTAGTGTTCCCAGGTCTGCCCTGTCCCACCATCTTCAGTGTTTCCTGTGGTTTCCGCTAGCAAATCCCGGCAAGTTTAAGATCGCACACTTCCAACCAGAGTCGTGGAGGCAGTGTCCTAAAACGTGTGCAGCATTCAGAGTGTCCCTACGTATTCCCCAAAACCCAAGCTACCCCATGGTATCCGGGGTCCTCAACACATTGACTATGCAGTCTCTGAAGGGTCCTCAAACTCTTGGGGATTTCCCAGTCTCTTCAAACTCTCCATACCTTAAACTTTCACACAGCCTTCGATGTTGTCAGCCCACGGGGCATATTAAAGGCTCTCTAGCGTATAAAATATTCCTGTCACTTTCAACGTCCTCCGACGCCTGCAACACTTAAGGCTCATCACGGTTCTCAAACACCAGCATATCATCTGCTTCTCCTTGTTCTCCAACACCCGAATCCTCCCAGAGTCTGCAGAGTGCTCAAACACCTGGAATATCCCAACACACTCAAGGGCCTCTGATTCTTCATCTATACCAGCATCTTCAGTGTTTGCAGTCTCATGGTGTATAGGAAGCTCCAGCAATACTGCCAAACGCCTGGCCGATTCCAAGCATCTTCATTGTCCTACACAGCTGGACTGCCCCCATGCCTGTGGACTGCTCTTCAACCGTGTTACCTGTGCAATTTTTGTGGTATGACATTAAGACTATCCCAAAGTCTGCGATGTTCTCAAGTCCCAGAAAGACCCCACATCGCCAGTGCTCTCAACACATGAACTACCCATCATCTGCAGTGTGCTCAACACTTAGGCTCCTCGAAACATATGCCACCTTCCAGTCAACAACACTACCGATGCCCCTTGAAAGATGTCAAACACCCAGGTTATGGCAGCATCTGCAGCTAGCCCGATGCAGCATGCAATTTGTAGCTCATTTGAAGTTTGCAAGACTCGGACAAGCTCGGCTCCCCAGGTCCCCTAACATCTTGGCTATTCCAAGGTCGGCAGTGTTTTAGAAGCCTGGGTTATTATCCCAGGGTGGTGCTGTTGTTGCTGCTGCCGTTGTTCATTGTTGCTTGCCATACTTGGAGCACTCTGTGCTATACAATGACTCCAAAGCCTTGCAAAAGCCCAGCACCTCTTGAGACCTTACAAACATGATTGGTGTGGCTGCCTACATCCTTTGAACATGTCCATGCTCCTTGCAGCATCCCCTGTGTCTTCCAAAGCCTGGTTCATCCCAGGGTCTGCCAGCTGCATGACCTGAGAGACCTCAGCATTCTCAAATAACAGCTGTAAAGCAGGCCTTGCAGAGTTCTCAGAAACTTGAGCTATGCCGGCATCTTCAGTGTTCTCCAACTCCTGCAATATCCAGGCTTCTGCAGTTTTCTCCGCAAGTGGGCCTCCACTTCATGTGCACTGTTCTTGGTGTTCTGGGGCGTAATAGCATCTGAAGTGTTCTCACTCACCTGTATTCTCGAAGCGTCTCTGTAGGTTTCAAATGCCTGTACTATACACGAAGCCATAATGTTGTCAGTGGCCCGGGTTCATCTGCCTTTGCAGGTTTGTGAAACACCAGGAATATCCCTTTATGTGTATCTCACACAATCACCAGGTGCATGGCAGAGTCTCCACTTGTAAAAAGGTACCTTTTCACTGCTATCACTTCTGTCAAACACTTGTGGGTTTCAGGCTTCTTAAGCTCTTGAACTCTATCAGTGTGTCAGTAGTTCAAAACACCTGTGCATACCAAGCACCTGCAATGCTCTCAAACTCCTTGGCTATTCTCAGCATCTGCAGTGTTCTTGGCAGTGGAACTATTTCAGCTCTAACAGTGCACCCTACTCTCAGAGTGCCCTGGCATGATTTAGCATTGACATGACTTGACTATCCCAGCGTTTGCTATGTTCTCCAACTCTTGGGCTATTCCTGCATCTGCAGGGTCCTCAATGCCTACTGCACCGCACCACCTATGGCAATCACACCCCTGTACTTTAACATGGTATTCGCAGTTCTCAAGGGCCTGGACTATATCATCACACGCATCGTTTTCAAACATCGTTTCCAAACACACATATAGCCCCAGCACCTATAATGTTTGAAACACACCAACTACCCCAGCAACCACTGCGTACTCCACTGGAAAGACAACCGTAAAGACTCTTTCAGCCGCTGTCACGTTTGAAGTCCTGTTCATTCAGCATATATGCTACACGTGCACATCTGAGTATGTTTATAATGTAAAGAATATATTGAGTATAAAGTATATATACGCTAAATTTTTAAAGTCTGATATGCACAATTATGAACTGAAAATACATACTTAGATGTGCCCAGAGTATATTTTTACAGAAACATAAAAATGTAAATAAATACAGAACTATGTGCCAACACATTTATGTGATTAGATTGAAAAAAGCATCGATGCAAGACCCTTCACACACACAGAGCTGCACAAGCTGGAAGTGAAAATGGGGAAAGAAGGAAGACTTATGAAACACTCTTTATAATGAGTTTTAAGAAAGGTATGAAACATGAACTCGCTTGAAAGCTCCAATGAATGACCTAGGGTGTACTTGGCTATTAAAAAATACCAACGTGAAACTTAGAGATAAGCAAAGTAATTGAAAGGTGAAAGTGTATCAAAGTGTGGCTCCGTGGCTTGGAGCATCACCCCACACACTAAAGGGCTGCAATTTCACCCCTGCTCAGGGTACACAGTTGGGCTGTAGGCTCCATCACTGGCCGAGGCTCGTAGGTGAGGCAACTGATCAATGATTCTCTCTGACGTCATTTCCCCTCTCTTTCTCACAGGCCCATACATAAAACACAATGTTTTATGTCTGGGTATGAATATCGACCATGCCCCGTGAAGTACGGAATTTACGAATGGATGCCAGTGGCTAATGTCGGCACCACCATTCCGCCTACAACGCTACAGGCTTCATCAGCGTTTGCATACAGAACTTTTCTCGGACTAACACTTTTGCCTACAGGCCTGGGAACACCTGTGTTGTCACCTAAGGCTTGACTTTTCAGCACTGTCATGCATGTAAGCAGTAAGTAAAGGCACATGGGTGAGCAATGTTCTTACCGTGGTGCTTGCTTTGGAGTGAATGGGAATCAGCATGTGGCGTAAGTAACTTCTTCTCAAGTAACTTTTTCCTTCAAGTTGCCATCCCTTTGATAAGTTCTCACTTGTTCATTGACTCTTTGGACAGTTTCAGCAATCATTAAACTGCCCGTCTGTGTTTTCTTGTAATTCACTGAGTTTGACTCAGAACTGCTGCCTTTGATTTTGTAAGTTGAGCCCCACAGTTCCAGGTCTTGAAAAGTTTCCTTCGTAGAAGTTTTTCATTGTCTTTCCGAGTGGCCCCTTTACTTTGGTTATCCATGGTACTCGACGGATGCCTCCTCTGTCTGTCGACGCACGACCGGAAATGTTTCCTGCGCCCCGCACTGCTGTGCTCTTCCGCTCACTGTGGAGCTGTGGGAGATGTCTTGATTCAACTGGAGAAGAGGACTTCTCCCCTGTGTTCAGTTCAGCACATTCGGTCCTGGCAAGGTCGTGTGGGATGGAGGATCCAAATCTGCGAGGTCCCAGCTCTGTATCCTGCAGGCCTGCGGTGCTGGCTGTTCAGCTTCCTCAAGTAAACTTTCCGATGTAATGGATGGAGGTGAGAATGGTGCAGGGTTGTATCTTTCAAGTTCCGCCAGCATGAAACAAAAAACAAAAAAAAAAACAAAACAAAGGCGTCAGAAGAGGCGACCGTTTTCCAGTAATCATCCCTCGCATCGGAGGGCTCCTCGTGTTGTAACGGTAAGAGACCCAGCCAATGCGCAATCGATGGAACTCTCAACACACAAGGCATGTTTACCCAGATTACACGGTTTGAGGTCTGAACTTCCACCGTCAAGTAATAGGGATTGTTAAAATCCTTTACTGTGTGGCAATGCAACTTCAAGTAGAGATGACACCGATTCCCTGGACATAAGCTTTCAACAACACAGAATAGTAACTAGAGGGAGAATAGAATCCAGGTGTTATCCCCAGGTCAGCTTCCTACAATGCCTCCAGGGAGAGTGGTAGGCCTTTTTCAAATGATTGCCCACTTAACAATGATCAGCATGGCAGAGGCAGGCCTGTGGAGGGTCTTTCTTGCTTTGAGAAGTGAGAAAACAACATCAGGCTTCAATCTGAACTCTCCTGATAACAACCACACCGGATTTATACATCCCGGGCCATCTTGCTTGTGAATCTCAAGACATAGCATTTCAAGTTCAGTCTGAGTACTTCATGGACATTCTCTTGAGGGATAAGCTGACTGCAATGCAACCTGGATGCCATGGAGAATGCCTTGCCTATCTCTATTAGTGACTGGAGGACTCACACCTCAGCTTTCAGAGGCAGCAACTGCACATTTTCAAAGCATTTTTAAACACGTTTGCAACTTAGGGGATGCCACTTTCTCTGAAAGCTGATTTTTTTATTTGATGATGATGGTTGAAGATTTTGTGATTGGTTTTCCGAGTGAAAATATGTGTCAATCATTTGTTCTCTCTTCATTTGGCATTGCATGAAATTAAGTTCATTTAGATTTAAATCGTCCTTTGCCATGGTTTCGTCATCTCCGTATACGGAAGAAGGATAGCCAACTTGACAATGCGCCAGGTTGACCATGAGCCCCAGAGGATTCGGGACGCATCCCGGTTACCCAAGAGGGCCACCAAAGAAGGTTAACTTTAAGGCAAAAGGAGCCACTTCTTGGACTTGGTCGTGAGGGCGGCTTTCTTAAAATTGGCTCCCAAGCAAGCTATGGGAAAAGCCAAGCCGCTGACCTCCAAGAAGGTTGTGCGGCAGGCACTCACTTGACACAGAACAGATTGCTGTGGGTTGGGGCGAAATTTCTGCCAACCGAGCTCGAGTACGGGACGGACAGCAGGCTCCACGCTCCTGCCCCAACAACTCTGCTTCTGACCGCTCGCTGTTGGAAGGGCCCAGAGATCCCACTGCTCGTTGGTTGCTTATGCCCACGCGGCTATACAGGAAGGAATCTCGCATTATGTGACGTCACCGCTACCTAGGGCTGGAAACCTAGCAACCAGCCAGCGGACCCTCTGCCAGGACAGGCAGCGCCGCAGTGGCTCCAGGGGACGGGTAAAGGCGGACTTTCCCGTGAGTAACCTTCACCCCTCGACCTTCAAAACCCAGGTTAAGGCGGACTGTGTGCCCTCCAACTGAGCCTTGAAGGGCCCCGCATCTGAAATCCCGGTGGGCCCCTGAATTCCTCACCGCACAAAACACGAGTTTCCACAGAGCTTAGACCCCCAAACGCCCTGAGATCCCCAAAACCCTTCCATCCACTCGCCATATATGCAGCTGATGAGCAAAGATGTACATTCCTTTAACTCAAATTCCAAAGCCCATATTGAGAAAACTGTCACGTCCTTAGCCTCAAACGCCCTGAAGCCTCTATCCTGAGCAGTGCACATGTTCTCAGACCGAGTCGCTTCACATCTTACCCTGAGGGGCCGCATGTCCTGGGGCCTGAGAGATTCCAGGCACCCAGAGACTGCACCTGTGTCACAGGGGAATGCCTCCAGAAGGCTGGCTGGCGGTCCAGAGCCCCTTCCCTGAGGACGGTGCACTTCCTGTCGCCTTCACAGGCCCTCGCAACTGGCGAGGCCTCCTCTCCTCTGCAGGCCTCGGTCCTGAGGTGACCGCACTGGGCTAAGGTGGGGGCACAGTATATACCAAGGGGGGCTGCTCTGTGCGACACTACAGCTTTGGACCCATCCACTCCCTCAGAAGGCTAAGCCCCAGCCTCTTGCTTTCTGGATGGTCTGACAAAGGGGGTGAACATTGTTCAGCCCTCACAACAACTTCTCTTCCCGAGGCTCGTCCGCCTCATGACTGGGACCAGATGATATGTGACACATAGCAACAATAGCCCCTTAATGCAGAAGTGGACACAATGGTGCCAAAGCCCAAGTTGAGAGCTGGCCTCAGCAAAAGCCTTGGGGTGGCATTGGTGATAGAACTGCCCAGATGATCAGAGGCCATTTGCCCCTTACTTGGCCCACTGTGTACATATACAGGGGGATCCAGGTGCGGTGAGACCCCCTTGCTGTGGGTTGCTGTCATGCATTTGGGGAAAAGGCAACGGGGCTCCCAGAAGCGGGGGACTGTACAGAAAGGGACAGGGATGGTGACAGCAGTATAGAAAACAGCCGGGGACTAAGCAGGAGGCAGAAGACGACTAGCCATGTCAACACCAGCATCGGGCCAGTTGCAAAAAGTGCAGTGTCTTCAGTGACAAGCAATATGGCCAGAAGGACACGGTTAGTGACAGTGCTATGCAGATGGCTGAGCTGAGGGGAAGTGATCCCTGTTTGTAAGAACAGAGCATGGGGTTGTAGGAGCAGAGATTTTAAGGGAAGAGGGCATAGTAGGGCAAACCTAGGGGAAGGCCCTCATTTCCCTCAGAGCCCAGGGCCACTGCCGAGAGAGGGGTCTGGTAAGAGTACTGTCTGCCTCTGACCTGAGCCCAATCCAGGCAGTCTCACAGGCCCTATCTGATCATGAGCAGAATGAATGGGATTGGGAGGATATGGCAGGAAGTTAAAAGGCACGAGACATGGCAAGAAGAGTGTCAGGCCAGGTGCACAGTGATCTCAGGGACAGCAGATACAACCGGAAGGCCAGAGGTGGAGAGGGAGCTTCCCCAGACACAGAGAATTGCAGAGGCCTGGACCTAGGCGTGGCCCTGCTTGTCCTTATGCAGAGTGCACTGGACGTGGGGAAGAAGAGGGTTGCTGGTGACAGAGCACTGTGCTTCAAGAATGGCAGAAGGCCTGGAGTGCCTCCAGGGACCTAGCGTGCCACCGGCAGAGACGGGCCTGGAGACAGAGCTGCCCCGGTGCTCTGCAAGCATCCGTCTCATGGGTTGGACCCCTCTGAGCAGGGGGCAGGATGTTCAGGAGAAACATAGGACCCAGCCTTGTGGAACAGACACAAGAAAGCTAGAGCAGGCCTGGGTCCTGGAGGAGCTGGGGCACAGGCAGAGGGAAAGAGGGTTTCATGTAGTCTGAGCAGAGACCACCAGCAGTATCAGCCCACTACTTGCACCGAGAAGGGAACAGAAGGCCCTGTCCAGGTTCTCGTTCACATTACTGGAGTGCCGATGAAACCTGGTATGCCCCCCATGCCGAAGATTCCTCCAAGGATTTCTCCGTCTTCCTCCCTGGGGATGAACAGCAGGCTTTGAGAAAAGTTGGAACAGGACCCTGAGAGGGAATTTCCATGTGCTCTGCGTCCTTCTTAAAGGGCGGTGCAGTAGCAGGGGAGCCTGGTAATCATGATGGACCGCTTGGCTCGCTCTGGTTGAGGTGGCTCTGACTGTGGACAGCTTTCTTCTGTGTGGGCACTAACCTTGGGGCAATCTGCTCCTTGGCGTCAGGGTTGGACTGGCCCTGACAATGCGGCACTTCCTGCACCACCTTGTAGGCTTCTCTGACCCATCGCCATTACTGGTACTCATTTTGTGCTGGTTGTTCCTCTCTCAAGCGCTTCACATTCAGGAGAATGGGTTGATTTTTACCAGGTCTCAGAGCCTCTCGGCCATGTTTCTACGTATGTCGGAACGATGCCCCTAATGGAACACGGTGAGACTCCTGATCTAGGAAGTTCTCCAAGGCAGCAAGGCAGTGGTCCAGAGTAGCCAGGCCTACCTTCCTGACACAGACACAGTTTAGGACAGGGTGTGCATCAGGGGTTGACAGGACCTGTGTTTGCTCAGCAATCCAGCAAAGTGTAAAGCGGTGTGATGGAAATAAAGGGGCTACTCACATAAACTTTTCACAAGTTTAAAAGCAGGGTGCATGCTTATAAATACAGTAATAAGCAGTAACTGGAAGAGGTGTAGAAATGAGTTGGAAAGCTCCTATTTGGAATAGCTTTCATTAAGGCTGAAGGACGGAGGTGTAGAGGTGGGCAGTGCTGTGAGACCAGTCTGCCCAGTGGTGAGCAAGGGGGCGTGCTGGGAAAACTTTCCTTCACGGTGATTAAAGGCCTAGAGATCGCAGGCCAGGGTGCGGGGCATTGTCCTTTCAGCCAACTCCTTGTGTCAGCGAGGGTGCCATCCTCTCTTGTTTTGTGGGCACGTGCTGTGGAGCGCTGTTCCGCTTTCCTGGCTCTGGTGTGAAACACAGATGGAGTGAAGGTGTTAACTTCCCTTGGATAAACATTCTCTTCCTGTGGTCCACGGACCTGACACTCTCTACCGTGGACTTCCAGGTGCTGACCGGAATCTAAGGATTCAAAAAGGGAGTGCAAAGATGAGAAAGAAAGGAGAGGAGGTGCCCACAGGTCCATTAGCTAGGAAGAGGCCAGTGAGAAGGAAGAAGGGACAAAGAGGTAAGTGTCTTGGTCAATAAACGCAATATCCACAAGCAAAGATGTCCTTCATGGTTTTTTCACCCTGGAAGGCCCGTTGAATTTTACAGTACCTTGAGAACACAGGACGAGGCCCACATGACACTTTGCTGACCTTAGGCATTGCATTTGTATTAGTGGATGAGCCCAGCAGAGGCATAGGCCATGGGAACAGCAGGTGACATGTTTTGCAATCATCCTTCTGTTGCTACTCTCTGACTCAAAACTCTGACTACTCTCTGACTCAAAACTCTGTCTACCTTAGTAGAATGTCGATATTTTGGAAACACATACCTACCAAAATATTGATTTCTGACTTCCTTGCAGGACCGTGTCCTGGGGCCACCTTCAGAAGGGAAAAGAAGGTGAGTACTTGCCAAGGCCCATGGGCAAGAAAATCTTCCCCATGGATACGAATGCAGGGGTGAGCAGGAAGACACAGAGGGTTTCAGGCATATAGGAAATTGGAGTATGTGTATAAGGTCACTGAATCAGTGGTAGAGCAATCGACTCAATAGCTCCTGCCGGTTATTTACAGTGTCATGAAGACTTTCACAGTTTTATCCATTGCATGCCATCCTACCAACACACTGCTTGACCATTCATCTCATGGATGGTTTCAGCGGCAGGTGTTTCCTTCCACAGTAAAGTGAGGCAGGCACTGAGACCCTCTGACAGAGATTAGCTTATGGATGCACAGGCTGCTCGTACAGAGGATGGTCCCTGAGCAAGGAGCTCATAGTCCACGCAGTTCAGAGTGGGCTACTCAAAGAAAGAATCCGCTATCCTCTCAGAGCATCAGGTTCCATGTTTGAAGAGCAAAGCGATGTGGTGACTTAAGGACTTTGTATACATCGCAAACTATTGGACAGAAATGCAAACATCAGCGACTGACTTCCATTGTCCACCCGTGAAGGAAGGAGCAGCAGCTTCTTTCTCTGAATGCTCCTTAGGCCACCCTCACCCTGGTGGCAATCATTTGTTTAGGCCACCTGCCTGCACACTGTGAGTTCTTTGAGAGCCAGGCCTGCACGGGATTTTTCTCAGATGCCTCAGGGTTTCTGAGGGGCCCCTGACCATTCTCTGAATGGATGGCTTCATATTTGCAACCTAAAACAGAATGGGCCAGGCGATTCAGGAGATCAATTTCTTTTTTCCTGAGCTATGCAGCACGGAGACAGCCGAGGGGGAGATCGATAGCAGGGCTGCAATCTCACATTCGTGCTGTGCTCCATAGCTCACAAAACACAACGGTGAACATTAGAGTGAGCCTTGTTCACTGGAACATTCAGCATTGGCAAGTTAGAGATCAGGAAACCGCAGAGAACTTGCCATCCATGCAACCCTGTTGACACATAACTGAATGGGATCCGTCTAATCCAAGTACAAATATGCTTTCCTAGAGGTAGCAATGTGCGAGCTTTAGCATCATTTTCTCCACGTCCAGGTAGGTTTCTGCCAACTAGGTAGTTTTCCTCACCCCATATACCTCACTGTCACTCTGATAGAGAAAGCTGAGAGAAAAAGGGCCTCGAATTCAGGATCTATAGAGGCCCTCCTCTCTCTGTCTAACATGCATAATCCACAGAGATTTGAAGGGCTTCTGAAGTAGTAATTAAGCCATGCCTGTGAAAATGTATGACCAGCCCTAGAGAATGAAATAAGTTCCTGTCATCTTCCGCTAGGAGGCCCTTGCATTGAAGGCTGTGCCCAGGACCCGACTTAGAAAGGATCCAAATGTGATGGGATTGCCCGGGACAGCAGCTTTGCTGACCAAAAGCGCCACAGAGATGGTCCAGAAACCAGTGACCCCTTCTGGAGAAGCAAGTATCTCTGGAGGTGAGTGTAGACAAGGATTGGGTGAGTGTGAATAACTTGGACACTGCAGTAACTCTAAGGCCTCCAGAACAGCTGATAGTTATGGCATTGTGTGAGGGGTGCGATTCTGATAGGCCTGCATTTATGCTGGGGAAACCAATTGATTCACAGTGTCCAATAAATTCATCAGCGGTGGACACTTCCCTACTATCTTGGTGTGTGCACAGGTCTTGCAGGCTGGCTAAAGCACATCAGTTTCCCTTAGTGGGCATTTCGTGAACGAGTAAGTATTGGGGAGGTAAAAGATATGACGGGGAGATGGTGCAATTAGGATGGAATCAGCCGTCCGTTGTCAGTGGGGAGTCTAAGCGTCTCTGCCCTGACACTTTACGGAGGAACATAACAGACGAGGGAGAAGGACAGAGGGATTTTGAGCGGTGGACGTTGTGTGCATCCTGTCGAAGGGGAGGCTGAAACGCAGGTCCCCAGCACTTCACTCGCCTGTTTCTCTCCAATGTAGAAGTGAGGAGAAATTATATTGCCGTGAAGATGTATAGCCTACGCGAAAGAAAAGGCCGTGCGTACCTAGAGATCAGGGAGCCCCAGGATGATGACTACCTCTGTAAGTGACCCACCCAAGGAAGCGCGGTATGTGTTGTAAGAGGGGTGGCGTGTGGTCATTCTGTCCATGAGCAATTCTGTCCTTCCTGGAACCTCGAGTACAGGATAGAGGCTCACTGGCCTGAGGGCCTGGGCTCTCTCTGAAACCTTTCATGTCCAAGAACACACTCTACACCTTCCCTAAAGCCTGCTCCTCTCACCTGCAGACTGCCAGAAGTGTCAGAAATCCTGCCTTAACAGCTGTGCTGTGCACGGGCCTCCGACATTTGTAAAAGACAGTGTGGTGGACAAGGGGCACCCCAATCGCGCAGCTCTCACTCTGCCGCCTGGCCTGAGGATCAGACGATCGGGCATCCCCAAGGCTGGGCTTGGGGTGTGGAATGAAACTACTGCTCTGCCAGTGGGTCTGTGCTTTGGCCCTTTTGAGGGCAGGATCACACAAGATGAAGAGTCATCCAAGACTGGATATGCATGGGTGGTGAGAAGTGTTTACGTGTCACCCTGTTCTGTGGCTTCCCACATGGCTCCGGTGTCTGAGAGTGGCCACCCATCACACAGGCTGGCCCTGGGGAGGGTTCATATGGTGATCAATGTGTACAGAGTGGGTATTGCATGAAAACGGGGCTCCCGTTCAAGGATCAGGTTGTAAGTGGGGGCCATCTTGTATGCACGCAAAGGAGGACCTCCTCCCTTTGGAAGCTCCTGCTCTCAGGGGATAGTCCAAAATGGGTAGATGATGTGCAAAACAATGTACCAGGCAGTGCCTGGGCAGTTGATCTCCCATGCGGGAGGGGAGCCCTTTGATGTCAGTGCGCAACTATTATTGTCCTGACTCTTGAACTCGCCACCAAAGTATAACCAGGAAAAGACCTTTAACTTCTTTTCTGAATTTCAGATTGACAAAGGGAGCAAAGGCTATGAGTACGTGGATGGAAAAGACAAAAGCTGTTCGAACTGGATGAGGTAATTTCCTGTTTTCTGGGTTCTGGAGGGGCCTCTCATCCCCCAACGCACCACATGCCTTTCCCTGTCACCATTCCTCGCCAGTGGTCTCCCTCAGCCCTCAATGCCACCTTGTCCTTCACACAGCTCTGTTTCCACAGGGGGCTTTTCGAGTAAAACACATAAAAAATAGCAGCTGGTTTCACATTCTAAATCGCCACGCTAGTCAGCATTTGGGGCCGGGTGGAGGGCGGGGAACCTGAAGGTCCCGAGGGTCTCCAGGGACAGAGGGCTGAACTTTCATCGATCTAATGAACACTCCTTAAGCTCTGGCCATGTGCCAGTTGACACAGAGGTGCTCCTGGCTCAAACTGGTCACCCAACCCATGCCCTGATGGGGGACGCATTGCAGACGGACATGACACGATCGCCTGTACAGATAGTTAACCGCAGTTGTCTTATTTCTCGAGGGGAGCACAAGGCCAAAGGTAATGTAAAGCAAGGATAGCCTAAACCGGTGAGGTCAGCAAAGAATCCCAGCATTAATTTTCTGTAGAAGTGGGTTCTGGGGCCTAGCAGAGGAAGGGCCAGGACCGTTTTCCTCAGGGGCCTTCTTGGAGCAGGGGGAAGGGGGCGTGCGTCTCCTATTACAGTCCTGTGTTATTCTGTGAAGACAAAGGGGCGTGCCAGTTTCTACGGGAAGCTTGGGGAGGCAAGCGGAAAGCGCTGTGGTTAAAGCGTGGGGAGATTGCACAAAAACCGCGCAAGAGAGGACGGGGTTGGTCTATGGAATAGTGTGGAATGGTGAGAGCAAACCTGGAAGCAGAGTGTAGCTCAAACACCCTCTCTGTGGTGCTTAACAGGACTCAAAGGAGCATTCAGAGAGCCAGAGTCCCCTGGGTTTGAAGTCCCATGGCGGTGGAGCTAAAGCATGGATTGGGCTTTGGAATGTGGGCTTAGGAAGGATGAGCACACACGTATGACCATAAGCACTTCTTGGAAACAGGCAACCGCATGCCATTGCAGAGAGGCTCAAGCGCCAAATGCAAGGGTTGGCGGTAATGCTCTGGAAAGTGTGTGACATCAGAACCTGTAAACCTTATGGTCAGTGAGGAGCTGGACGTGATGGTGATGGGAAGTGGAGACTCATTGCTGTGGTTTTCTTTCCCTTCATCTGTCTCGACCCCAGGTATGTGAACTGTGCCCGGCATGATGAGGAGCAGAACCTCATGGCCTTTCAATATCATAGGCAGATTTTCTACCAAACCTGCCAGGTCATCAGGCCCGGCTGTGAGCTGCTGGTGTGGTACGGGGACGAGTACGCCCTGCAGCTGGGCATCCAGGGTATCGGTAAGTGGAACGGGGAGCTTGTAACCGGGAGAAGTGGGGCACCACTGATCTTCAAACCTGGAGAAAGACAGAGAACACTGCATAGAAATTTTCATGGGGCAGCTCTGACGTAGAGTAAAATCCAGTGTAGAGCCAAGAAAGTTTCCAGTCAGACGCTTCAGAAATCCAGGGTAGATTTCCTGCTCTTCTCGCCCATAGGGACAGTATAAATACTTCCTCATTTGTTCTAATTTCTCAAAATACTTCATGCACAGACTGTTCAAAAGCATAAAGCATTGAAGAACTTAGACGGCCTGCCACAGAATTGTTACAAACCCTAGGCAGCTTTCTCACTCTAGGCTTTCCCCGAACATTCCCTTGCATTTTCTTTTTTTCACAGACATCCTGTTATCTAAGTGGAATTTGAATGCCCACTTAGATTCATCATGCATTGATTCATCACTTCCCTTAGCTGCCCATTGAATTCCTAATATCAGCCAAACAGGGTTCAGGAGCATGAAATACCGCTGAACACAATGATGGGAATATGGCCATTCAGCAGCTGACAGGCGAAGGAGGAAACTCCAGGGACACGTGCATGCATGCGAGCCATCTAAGAGAGACACGAGTGTTCTGGGGAAATCAAGACAAGGGCAAGTGCCTAGGGATCAGCGAGACAGGAGAGTGTGGTGTGGCTGATGGTCAGGGAAGGGCTCTCTCAGGCCGTAAGGCCTGTGACGTGACGATACCTGTGGGCAAAGGATCACACCAGAGGGATCAGCTAGCACAGGACAGGAAAGAGATGGGGTGTCGAGCCTGCTGGGTCCACTCAGGTTTGGGCCTGCACACAGAGCATAGGGACCGTGTTCAGACAGATGCCCAGAAGCTGGAAATGCTGTGCCTGCAGTCAGAGCTCAAGCACTAGAGCAGCTTCTGGGTGAGGCAGCACAATGTTGCTGTCGCCAGCTGCAGAGAGGTGTGTCTCTGCTCGAAGGCTGTCCTGTGCTGATTTCTGGAATATAAACCCCAGTCAGGCATCCCCCAGAGATCACTTCATCTCCTGGAGGCGGGGGGAGGCACTTAGGTTGGAGTTGTATCGGAGTCATCTGTGTGAGAAGCATGTTGGGAGAAATATTTCAAACCAGAATTCCCTATCGTATTTACCAATGGCTAGCACGGAATGACATCAGGTGTGGTTACCTGGCAAGAGGTTTGAACGATGCCATCTTTTTCTTTCATGATTAGGTAAAACAGAGAGAACCAGCACCATCATGGGCACTTTGCTTTCTCTCTTTATAATGACTTGGAAAATACACACACACGTGCTCACTTGCACGCGCACAGACGCATGCACACACTAACACACAGACACGTTTGGGGCAGTTCACTGCGGCCACATCCATAGAGGTTGTCCATGTGTCTCCGCTGGCCCTTGAAATTCCCTATTCCTGGAAATTTGTAGGAAAAGAAATTAATGTGGGCCCTCTGAATACCTCAGGAAGATGTAGTGCACAGAAATGGAGAGGACCATAGAGTGTGAAGGAGTACTTTGTGTGATGCACAGCTTGAATTTTAAACATGTTGAGAATGGCTGGTAGGGACGATCCTTTCAGGAGAAAAAAGCCCATGACCCTGTCCGCCTTGTCAGTGCTTTCCGTGACCCGAGTTTTCCCTTTCAGAAAAACCCAAACCAGAAGTCCACGCATGCCCCTCTTGCTCCCGGGCATTCTCCAGTCAGAAATTGCTCTGCCAGCATGTAAAATGCAGTCACCCCTCTGACATCGTCAAGCGAACGTGTGCCAGAAGATGGCTCCACTCAGAGGAGTTCCGCTCAGAGGATCTGAGGCAGCAGAGGCAACATGATCAAACAAAGAGCCGGAATGTCAAGGCTGCAGGTAAGGGCGGTGGAGAAAACCATCTCATCATCCCCTTGAAAGGGTTAGGCTGTGGGTGGGGGGGCCTCTACGGCCTCGTTGACACCACCTAATGAGCCAACAGGGCGCTCAAGCAAGGGCGAGTGGATTCTGGAGGAATACCCTAGAACAGCCAAGGAAGTGCAGCCAGAGGATTCAGGAACATAATCTGTGGGAGGAGGAATGGCAAGTCGTGTAACAGTCCAGTATGGAGGGAGTGGGCCAGGCTCCAGGGATGGGTCACATTTCAAGAGACACCAGAGTGCGCACTCAGAGGGAAGGGCCTATGTGTGCGAGGACTGTGGACGCCGCATCAGAAGGAAGTCCGGTTTCCCAATACAGCAGAGCGCACACACTGGGGAGAAGCACTGTGTTTGTAGGGACCGTGGGCAAGACTTTGAAGAGGGCTCACCTCTCCTCAGACATGAGGAGACACGCGGAAGGGAGCAGGCCTTATTATGCATGCAGCTCATCAAGCCATTAGCACGCAACAGCATCACAACTACCATAACACAAATGCAGTGTACACACTTCATTCCACAGGTCTGAGGGCAGTTCCCAAGAAGTGATCTGGCTCCCCACTCCACGAGACTGTCAGCAGTGGAGAGGTAACTTGATAAACAAATCCTCCTGCCTGGTGAAAACTGATGTAATGGCAAACTGTTCCTGGATTATTACAGGAAGCTCGACACCAACTTACTCCATGCTTCTTCAAGCTTGGGCTCTAATAAATTCTGTCGAACACCCTTTGGAGACGCAGTGCCTCATTCACGACATCACAGAATGAATAGAGTTCTGGGAGGGCCACAGAGAACCTGTATCCTCAGACAGAGCAAGTCACCTGAGGCAAGGGTCTGGGTATGGAGTCGATCTAGTTAGTTTAGCACCCAGACAAAGGGAATTGAGACAGACTCCGCAGGGAAGAGATCACCCTAGAATCCTGAGGAGAGGAGCTTTCATTCCTTATTGGGTGAGCCCCCGGGGAACTCCCTTGCCTTCTATTGGATCCCGTCCTTGTTCATCAGAACACGGTAGCCGCACAGGGGAAAGCCAGGGAGGGACATGTGCATATGTGTGGACGTGAGGCCGGCTCAACCTGGGCGCCTGATCTCCCTCACTTCTTGCCTCCCCGTCAGTACCTATATCTCATGGTGCACAGAATACCGCTCCTCCTGACCGGTCCTTACAGGGTTTGAGGCTCACAGGAGACCTCCCAGCTGTGTGACCAAAGCAAGATTCCCAACTCTTCGGTGCTTGTTTTCTATTCAGTTCGATGGGATGGGTAAGAGCAGCCTTTTGGCTTGACATCTCTAATTGTGTCTGGATCTGGCACAGGATATCTGAGATCATGAGTCTTTGCTGAAATGTTTTCAGTGGCCAAATCTGCCCAGGCTTCCTTACGGGGGAAGGCAAGATTTGGAGAGAAGAGGCCGGGTCCATATGGAGATTTTGAGTGGATACCGCTGCTCCACCCACATAGATTCTGCTGCCGTAGCTGTGGCCGAGAGGCTGGAGACTTGCCCTTCTGCAGATCTCCGCTCACTCACACTGAACATGGGCATCCACCAGTCTTCCTCAATGCACAGGTGGATAGGACGGGGGAGAGCCTGTGCGAAAAGCCCTTGCCCAGGTTTTCCCGACTACTCAGTTTCGGGCCAGCATCTGCCTGAATTGTGCACACCGCATCTGCCTCGCATGTGTGTGAGTGGCCCACGGCATCTTCTGCAGTGCACTTACCTGCTACCTGGGCTTCATGGGTTGAAGGAAACCATGACTCCTTCTCAGAGCCCTTAATTATCCCACTATTGAACGCTCGTTTGTTAACTGAAGTCCTACAGCGACTTGCAGATATTACCTGCAGTGCTGGTACCCACGGCCTTCTTCATTCCTGGCCACCCCTACCCAGATAATGTCCTCAAAGGCCCCTGGGCACATCGTATGCATGGACCAATTAGGCGGAAGTCAGTGAGGCTCAAGGTGAGACCAGTGTAGGCACCTAGCTCCGTGCCAACGAGGGTGCCCACAACACCCAGAGGTCTGGGATTCCTACAAAACAAGACAGACAGTTCCCGATAACGAGGAAAATGCAAGCACAGTCAGAGGGTATTAACACCATATCCTGTCCTGCATGAGGGAGACCTCGTCGTGACCCAGTCTGTTTTATTCCTTCTGCGTTTTCATGAAAGTGGGGCACCCAAATGCCAAGGGGGGGAACGATGAGCTTTCTGTTCCTCTCCTGGTGCCAGGCTGCTGACGGGTATCCACAAAGGGAAAGGCAAAGTCCCATAACAAGAATCTACTATTGGTATCTCTTTCTTGCTGTTTTTCTAAAGAAAGTTGTGTTCCCTAATTAGTTTTCCTCCCATCTGCAGCCCTGGTGAGAGAGTCCCAAGGATTTCAAAGGACTGCCACCTCGGCATAGGACAAGGCAGAAGGGCAGAGTCCTGGGGCAATGCTGGCAGAAAGACTGTGACTGAACATACTAGGAGCTGCCCAACCCACAGCTTCCAGCAGGACAGATGCTCCCACTGTCCTAAGAGGCTCTGGGGTTCAAGAATAGTAGTCCCTGAATCACTCTCCTGTCAGCAATCGGCACCCACATTCCTCATTTGGAAGAAAGAGGCTCCAAGGTGTGAGGGCACCTTACCCGTGCGGGATTCTGAGTGCCTTTCCTCCTGACAGGCAGATGAGCTCGGGACCTACTTCACCTGACACCCACTGGACCTACAAGGCCGCTCCAGATGCTCCAGTTGATTTCCCAGTTCCTGCGCTTGACACTGTGATTGAGGCAAAGGAGGGTCTTTCTTTCGCCACCCTGCATCTACTTCTGCCAAAGTGACGCAGGCCCACTTCCAAAACTGTATATCCAGAACGGCAAAGGCAGAGGCAGGTCTTGTTGAATGGGCCCCTCTGAGAGACGTTTAGCGCTGACGGGGATGGTCCTTGGCATGTTCCCTTAGTCTACCATCTTCCAATCAACAAGGACAAGGACGATGTCTGGGACTCATAGGCAATGCAGACCCGGGGCTGTTAGACGTGCCTTTGTAGGTGTGTGCCATAAGCAGTCAAGCACGGTGGCTGCAGGCGATGATGTTTTCGGTGGTTAAAAGAATTGCACGGCATTGTGTATCTTGGATGAGTGGCCTCAGGGGATGCCAGAAACAGGGCTAAGTCCCTCAGTTCATAAACATGTTGAAGAGCCACTAGATGTCTCAAAACACTCACAAAACAAC
>PVJD01017092.1:0-18675 GCA_004026545.1 Mormoops blainvillei
GACTTCCAAATAAAACATAGAATTCCTAAGTTTAGCAAATTGCCACTTATAAAATCATACAGAAAGTCCATTTCATGGCAATACACCCGCACAAGAATATTTTCAAACATAGTAAAAATATTTATAAGAGCCAGAAAAAATGAGGTCTCTCGAGCTGTCTTTCCAAAAGAACTACAAGAATAAAGAAAAGTTTACAAGTTTCCCGTCCTGTTGACAGACAGAACCAACGAACCTTCACGAGGCAGGTCATAGTCAAAGTCTGAAAACTTCGGCAGCATAAAGATGCATAAAAATGTGGGCCAGTTTCTCTCTCTCTCTTTCTCTCTCTCTCTTCTTTATTTCATTCTCACACGTTAATCATAGTCACTGCAATATGGATTTTAGGGAGCCTGATTTAAGGAAAAAAACTTCCCTGCAACTGACCAATATTGCTAAAATAAATCTGAGGAGGGGATATAAGGTACGGACGACCCCTGTAGGCTTTAGGTTTGCTTGGAAAGAAGGTCTGGTGTGAACGCCGTGTCATGTGGGCACCGGGACTGGAAACAGCCAATGGGAGACACGCTGATAGATGGGAAAATAAAGATCTATGAGTTAATGGGGCGCCGGGACAACTGGCTATCCACAGCGACCGAACCGACCAGGATTAGGTGGCGAGATATGAAAAGCAAATCGTTCAACTTTGTAGAGGGAAAGGTAAGGAAATGTATTTATGACCGGGTGGGAGAACTAACGGAGGCTTCGTGACACCCAAGAACTTCTTTGCCTCAAGACTCCAGGAAAAGCGTGAAAACAGCAGATGGACTTGGAAAAAAAAAAATGTCTGTTATGAGTAATTGAGAGATCAGTCGTCATAACGCCTCCAAAGTCCGACTCGTCAATGTGAAGAGACGGCACCTTTGCAAGCCCGCGGGTGAAAGACGAAAACCTCTGTGCAGAGGCGCCCTAAAAATACCATGTTTCCTTTGGAAGCAACACAAGTTGTTGTCCACGTTATCAGTGCATCATTTAATTTTTAAATCAAATAATCTCAAATGCCCCTGATAACCCAAGTGAGGAAGGCTGCCTGGTCTCAGCGCAACACGAGAGCCCTTGAGCTGAAGCAGGTCCCCGACTTTCAGACGCCATGCTTTGCAGGGGAGCACAGAGATCTTCCCTCACTCTCACTACCGCCCGGTAAACCTACCTCTGACGTTACACAGGGTGTGGCGACGGCCGGCTTACAGTTGTGAGAGCGTGAAAAGGGGAGTGTATTCGCGTATTAATATTTATTAATGATCACATTATGATTTTTATTATGACCTGCTGCACGGAAGCTTTACGGTTTCCACTGGGGTCAATGCACGGGAGGCTGTCCAGGCTGGAGGCGAGACGCCTAGTGGTTCCCGGAAGAGGCCCAGGTGAAAGCCAGATACCAGGGATTGCAGGGAGACCCTCAAAGAGCTCCGGGCTCCATAGGCTTCTGGGACCGCTTAGGGGGCACCTTTCGAATACCCCCCAGCCAGCCCAGCTCCGGGGGGGCCGCCAGCCTGCAGGGTGAGCCACGCGTCGCCCGTCTTCCTGATGGGCTTCACCGGCTTGTCCTGGACGTGGTTCCGCAGGAAGCGGCAGAGCTGGGGGCGGTGCGGGCAGCACCAGGGCCTGGGGCCGTTCTTCCCTAGGACCAGGGGGCTTCCCTGGCGTCCGGAGTGTCACCCGCTTCTCCGGGGTGGCGGCTCTCACAGGTCCTGGAAGAGAACGCAGCCACCGTGCTGGTTGGGCAGCATGAAGAGACGCTCGGTGTTCCTGAGCTTCTTCTCGGCCACCTCGGGGAAGCAGGGGCCCAGGCCCTGCAGAGCCACAGCGTCCAGGCCAGAGGAGGAGCCCAGAGGGAGGGCGCGGTGGGAGGCCCGCGGAGGCAGGGCGGCCGGGCGGTGCCCGGACCTCCACCTCGGTGCGTAATTCTGAGCAGCGTGGGAGCTTGCGGTAGTTTGTCCCTGCAGAGCTAAGGTCAGAACATGGTGCTGGCTGGTCTTGAAGGCCCCACGATGGCTGAGGTGTTTCTGAGGTGGGACTGGGAAAGAGGTGGGGGGGGGCATCGGAGGCTGGAAGAAGGGGCGTCCCTGGGACTGTTCCCTCCAAACCCTGTCGAAGAAGAGACAGACTGGCGGCACTCCCTGAAATCCGTCAATTGCCGTATTATTCTGAAGAGCTACAGCTGTACACCTACTTTGCCCCACCCTGCAGAGGAAAAATAATCAAAAAGCGAATTCCTTTCTACCCCCTGCTACGCAATCCGGGGGTTCCCTTTCACAAGGTTTGAAAACGCAGCACAGGTTTCTGTTCCGTCCCCTCAGATCCTAATCAGAAGCCGTGTTTGCTTTCGTACTTTTCACAGCTCGGCCACTGACCACATCCTGTTGAGTTGGCTTTTATCAGCTCCTTCCAGCCCGAACTTTTCTTTCCTTCTCTCCGTGGTCAGTCCCCTCGCCTGGACGACACAGGCCCACACTTGTCACCGTCTGCCTCTGGCTTTGTCTTTGGAGCCGAACACACCCTGGAGGGGGCGGACAGAAGGAGGCCGCCCCAAAGCTTTCCTCTTCCATCACTGAAAACACTTCCTTGGGTACCCCAGTTCCAGATTCTTCCCAACTGTCAGGCCCAGGGATCCCGTATTTGCGGTCTGGCCCCGCCCCGAAGGAGCGTCTGTCGTCCTGTGGTGTAGACAAACATGGTTCTTCTACTTCCAGGGCCCATGGTCTGCACCGAGGATGGGCAGAGGTGGCTGTAACCCAAGCACAATGCACCGGGAGAAGGTAGGACCCAGGAACGAGACGTCCTTCCCAGAGAACGGCTGGACTTGCAGCAGAGGGGGCACGGGACCCACTGTGCCCGGGGAGGAAAAACCTGTAGGAGCTTTTCAGTCAACGTCCCCGGAGTGGATGCACACACCGCCCGGAATTCTCATAAAAGCCAACACTTGTTTCTCCGGCAGGGGCGCAGCTTCCTCTACGTCTTACATCTTGTAACATCTTGCACGGTCACTGACACGCCAGAATCGCTACGTTGTTATTAAAGCAAACCCGCCATTTACAACGCGTTCACCTCTTCTCTTGTATATCCTATGGGTTCTGACAAGTGGGCGATGGAATCTGTCCACCGTCACCGCGTCATACGGAATCACGTTTTAAATTTATTTTTATTGATTTTAGAAAGACACAGAGAGAGAAAGAGAGATCAATTAGTTGTTCTACTTATTGATGCATCCGTTGTTTATTCTTGTATGTGCCCTGACCAGGGGTTGAACCTGCAGCCTTGGCCTATTGGGATGACGCTCTAACCCGCCGAGCTGCCCAGCCAGGGCCCACATATACGAATTTCAATGTCGTAAAATTCCATTCCCTTCCGCTCTACTTTGCCTCCTGCCCTCGCTCCCCAAGAGCCCCGGCAAGCACTCACCTTCCATTCTTTCGATAGTTTCGTCTTTTGGTTGCTTTAACATATTAATCTCTTCAGAGGTGGGCGTGAGGCTGAAAGATGTTACTGGAAACACACGTGAGGCCGGGTCTGTCGCCGCTGATTTTCATTCATGTCACTGTCTGGGTTGGCACGGGATGCCGCCTTCTCACTCCGCCAGACTTTGGGCTGTTGGCCCACCGCTGACATTTTCTGCCAGCGCGGCAGATGGAAATCTTGGCTGCACCGCCAGCCCCGCTGGCATATTGACATTCCATATGACTCACGACCGCGGTGGAGGATAAACAGGACACAGCGCAATGATGACGGCTTGAGGTTGGATGCCCGCTTGCCTGGGCCCTAGTTCTGCCCCAGAACTATTATTATTATTTAATAATAATATAAAAAAAAGCAATTTCTTTTATTATTATTTTTTACTCAAAGGAAAACGGACCTAAGGTGTCACGAACCATTTCTACGTGCCCAGTTCAGTGGTATGGAGTATGCAGACAGCGGTGGGCAGCCACGACCTTTGTCCAATACCGGAACGGCTTCGTCACCCCAAAAGGAGACCCACCCGCCCCCTCCATGCTCCTGTCTAAGCCCCTGGCAACCAGCCAGCTGCCTTCTGTCTCTGCGCATTTGCCCACGGAGGGCAATTTCTTTCTGCAACCATTCGCCGTCCGTGACGTCCAGGATGATTGGCATGTGCCCATCTGGCCCTCGACGGACAGATGACAAAAATCAATACACGTTTCGAGGTGGAGCTGTGTGTCAGCGAAGAGCTGAGAGGGATAGCGGCTGGACAACAACTAAACCCGGTAAGTGTAAGTACGCACATCGCCGTCGGGTATTTGTCCGAGCGGCAGGAGTGGGAGTTGGGATGAAGGAGAAGTGTGAGGGACATTCCTTCATTCAGTCACGTGCTAGAGCCTGAACCAGGACCATGAGCGTAAAAGGGGGTCGGTTGACAGGGACAATAGCGCCTGGCCGAGCTCCAACGTGCCCGACCGTGTTACCCATCATTTCAACCAGTGCTCCGCCCCCGACCTCCGGGCTCGGGACCCACCGGCTGACTTGAACGCGGGCATGCGTTGCGCGGACAGTGACCTGCGACGGGAGGGGAGCCCTGCACAGACAAGCGGGGACACGCAGAGGGGACGCGACCAACACAGAAGCGGGGCTCCATGCGGCAGAAGCAGAAGACGAAGAAATGGCATTGGGCAGAGTCGGACGACGGCGGGTCAAAGCGGGGATGGCACAGTGAAGAGTGGGGGTCAGCGGGCGCAGCTGGTCGACGCGAACCCAGGGCGCACCGTTTCCACGGGGCTGCTGCTGAAGCTGCAGCATGGGGGGACCCACCAGGGCGGGGTCCGCCCGCAAGGACGTGAAGGAAGAGGCGAACGGAACTCATGCGCCCCGTGGTCCCGGAGACGGGATTTGGAGAGAGCAGCTGTTCCGTGGCCGAACCTCGGTCCCTGGCATGACTCAGCTGTCGTTTCGAACCAAGGCAGATTTTCCCAGTTTTCTGGGGCTCCCGTTGGAATCCACGTCGGCGGGGCGCGCCCAAAGCCCCCAGAGTCATCAGGCGCGGAGGGGCTCCGGGGATCCGTGATTATCGCCGGCAAGTCGACGGCCGAAGGGCACGGGGTTCCCAGACCACCCTTGGAGGAACAAGGGACAAGATTCCACGCGGCCCCGTGTCGGAGAAATTGTTGGCCGAGTGCAGGGACAGGATGGATCGCCGGGTTCTCGCTCTTTCTGGTCCTCTTTTTTTTTTTTTTTAAAGATATTGTTATTTTTAGAGTGGGAGAAAGGGAGAGAGAGATCGACTCCTGAGAGAAACACCGAACAGCTGCCTCTCATGCGCCCCCTACTGGGAGCCCCGAGGTTGGAATGTTTGGGGTCCAGTTACTTTGCCTCGGCCACGTAGAGGCAGCCTTCACGATCCGGGGGATGGCTACCCCCTCTCTTCCCGCACGGAACCTTCTAGATCGGTGGTTTCTAAGTACGGGGAGTGTGTCCTCCGGGAAGAAAAAAAATGATCGATGTAAGTGTGAAGAACATATTAGAACTTCTCCTTCTTTTGGTTTTATTTACGAAACGGGAGCAAACAGGCTTTACTGATATTGTAATACTGTGGGAGCGTCGAACGCGGGCCTGGACGTTTTATGATGTTGAACTTAAAACTGTTCTTCTTGACTTGTGATTTTCAGCAAGTGACTTCCTCTTTCTGTCGCTCAGAAAACAGTTGACATTTTGTTTTATTTTCAGTAACCCCACCCACACCCAAACGGTTTTTTCAAAGCAGGATTTTGGTACTTCCATGTTTTTATATCCGCGGGGATTTTTTGGAGAACTAAGAGTCAAACTTTATAACACACCCTGACCGTTCTCTCCGTCTTCGTTACCGTTACAGGGTATGTCGGTTTCTGGATGGCGAAGCACCCCCTGCCCTCCCTCAGGGACTGCTGCGTGTGGAGGTGGGGACGGGCCGCTGCCGCGTCTTCCAGGAAGTGCAGCCAAGGGGCCAGGTTTCCAGGTGGCGTCTGCTGCCGTCTCAGGTCTTTCTGTCGACGTTCCAGGAGTTCCTGGGAGCTGCCGGCATCCACCGCTGCCGGCGGTGGCCAGAGAGCTCCGTAGTCTTGCCAAGGGCAGATGGCGCTCCTGGTTCCAATTGTACTGGAGCTGCACCCTCCGCTGAATCCCCGACGTCTTCCCCATCCCAGGCTAATGCAGCCTGTCCCGTCCCGGGACCAGGCTGCAGGGTGGTGGGGGTCACGTTGCTCCCGGCCCTAGTGGCCCGGGGCTTTTGCTGTAGCTTGCCTCTGACCATCTGAACGAGGTTGGCATGGCGGGGGCGGGGGCGGCAGTTCTACCCTCTCTGGGCCAAGCAAAGCCGACCAGTGACAGGCACGCAAGAGTGGCGAACGAATTGAGACTCCAGTGGGTCTCTCTGGGAGCCAGGGAGCAGACTGGTGCTTCCACAGGTGGGAGACTCCGTGCTCTTTGCAGAACCGGCCTCCACTGGGGCCAGACCAGCACGAACCGAAGGGCACATCACGCGGGGGGCGGAGAGGCAAAAGCGGGGCGGTGGCGTCCATCCCCCAGGGGTAGAAATACGAAGCCCGGTGAGGGGGCCACACCGAGTGACCCCCCCAGGACTCATCTACATCCTCAAACAATGTAAAGCGTTGATGGGTGATGGTATTGACCTCGGAGAACCGACACAGTTCCCAGCGGGTCCCTGAGACCTTTCTCTCGAACAGCAAGTGCTACACGGGCTTCGCTCCCAGGGACGCTTGGCCACACCTGGAGATAAAGCTGGTGGTCCCGACGGGCGGACATGGGCGTTGCCGCCATAGTGTGGGTGCAGGCCAAGGAGGCTAGTCATCACTGGACAGTGCCCGGGACTGACAGCATCGCAAAATGGTACAGCCCCAGATCACGGCGGGGGTGGGGGGGTTGCAGCTCGGGAAACGCCAGCCCCCTGCCAACCCTCTGGCCCATGGAATGAGAGTCTCTGATAAATTAGACTCAGACGTTAATATTTTATGCAATCTGTGCTCGTCATTGCAGCCGAGGTTCAGAATCTCTGTGCTAGGGAGTCACGGTCTGAAAGGGCCAGACGGGAAATATGTCAGGTTTGTCAGGCAAGTTGGCGTCCTCGGCGTCGGGGGAACGTGACAGCCGCCGTGGGCCGGCCGCAGAAGAGTGACCCGTGCTCGGTTCTCCCTGCAGCGTGGCCGATGGCCCGCGTTTGGCTGCTGGGTCCTAGTCGGAACCCAGGATGAGCTTCGGATGGTCTGAGAAGCACCTGTCCCCGTAGACTCCTCTCTCTCGGAGCCCAAACCTGCAGCCGCACGTCCATTTCAGGGCTGCATTTTGACACAAAGATGAGCCTTCCAGAACGAGACAGAATGAGGAGACAGTACTGTTTTTGTTGCCGTTGCCGCTTTCAGGATGGAGGTGGGAACATTCGTTGGACCAGACAGGCCGTGCCTGAGCCGCTGAAAGGGAAGGGATTTGGGTGAGGCACGTTCCGAATCTTTATGGAGCCTTCTGTGTGGGACAGAGGGCCTGTTACGTGTGGTTGTGTGCACTCACTCACACACACACGCATGCTGACACACACGCTCTCCTCTCAGGGATTTACCGTCTCTGATAACGAAGCAACGACAGACTTTTTGGGCTGCGTCCCTCACTGTTTCCGTTCTCGGTGAACCGCCTGACTTCTCCGGTGTGTCTCCCACAGTCCTGGGCTGCTCTGGGGAGATGTCAACTGTGGCCGCATCCGTCTGGAACCCCCATCGTCACGCCACATACATGCCTGTGAAGGAGAAAGCATTTGAACAGAAGTCCCCGAGGGTCCACGTGGCCTCCCTGAGTCGTGCGCTTTGACCTGGGGGATGCGCCGAGGGGACTGATCGGGACCCCACTCGGAAGCCTGGAGTCTGTTCGGGTTTACCCAGATCTGGTGGATTCCTAGGGGGTCATCGCCACCCAAAGGGGACCAGTCAAGAGGCCCCCGAGACCTTGATATTCAAGATCCAAGATCCCCTAGAAGGAACAGAGATGCGTCAGTAAAAGCCGCCTGACAGAGTCAGCAAAGGAGTCACCCCATTTGGCTGGTGGACCAGGTCCAAGGGGCAGAGGCGTGTGTGCAGGCGGATCATTCTGTCCCGAGGGTGCTGACCGGTGGCTCTGAGTGGTCCGGGCTGATGGACTGGCTCGCAGTGCAAGGCAGGAAGACGTTTGTCAGGAATTATCCCTGTAATGGAGCTAAAACGGGCCGTCTGTCCCCTTGGGCCCTTGGGCGTCTTTCCGTAACATTTCAACCCGGTCTGCAATCCAAAAGTCGTCTTTCTTTCTTTGTCTTTTCTTTCTTTCTTTTTTTTTAAATAAGGCCATCAATATTCTCGTTATTAGAGAAAAAATAGAGTGCTGGAAACTCGGGCGGGAGACGAGGGAGAGGCTCCGCGTCAGGGGATTTCTGGGCGCCCGGCGAGGGGCGGGCTGCGTCTCTCACGTCTGGGCTCGGGCCGCCCGCGGATCTGAGGATGCACAGCTCCAGCCGGAACATGCCCGTCCCTCCCTGACAGTCGCTTCGGTTGCGAGGCAAGGGACCCTTGGAGCTGGAACCTCCGTCGCTGACAATGGCCTGGCGGTTCCCGGAAGGGCGGCGGGCACTCACGCAGGCGCGGCCGAGGAACACAAAGCTCGCCCGGGACTGTCTCCAGAACCTTCCTCATTAAGAACGGAAATGGACTTATGGGGACGCTCCGGTGTGCAGGCCGAGACACCTGCTTGGACAACGAAAGGGAAAAATGTGGCGGAGGAGTCAGGGAAAACACGGTCTACCCGAGATGCCGTTATCCGCGTAAGAGCCGCTCAACCCGGCAGAGAATTATTGGGAGAGTTTGTTTGAGGGAAGCTGGCAGCACTTGACGGGGACCCAGTTCACCAAGGTCGCAGAGAACAACAGGCTTGCGGCTTTATTCTGATTATTTTTTTATGCACTTGGAATGAAGGCGGGAGCTGAAGGAACATTCCATGGAGGTGGAAGAAAGCAGGGTGGGGCTGGGTTAGGGGACAGGTGACAGCATTACGTGGCGCCTTGCGGGTGAATATCCCGTTTGAGGCATATTATGTCCGATAATTCAAAGCCGTGCTTAGCGACATGGACAAGGACCACGCGCAGGGCCGCTTTCCAACCTTTCTCTACGGAAGCTGTCGGCCGGGGGCCGCACCCTCACCGTCACCTGCCCAGTGAGGGATGGATGACCGGAGCAGCGGGCGAGTGTCGGGGGGGCAGGGTGTGGGGGTGCGGAGGAAGACCCCAGGGAGCTCTTTGACGGAGGTGGGATGACCCGATGAGATGGGGGAAGGAAGGAAGCCGGACAAACGAGCTACGTCGGTCCGCTGAAGCGTCCTCCTCGCAGCAAACGCAGGGGTCTGAACGCGGTGTGAGAAAGGTGGGCCGGTTAGCCTCCCATTTCCACTTCCGCGCGGGTTGAGGGCTGTCCCAGCTGCCGCTTCCAGCTGCCGTCCTCCGGGGCGGAAGAGAAACCTGCCCCGAGGGCGTCTGGGGATCTCCATGCAGGGTGCAGTTGGGACGCCCCCCGCCGTGGGTCGCTGCTTCGTCCTGCAGTTCTCACGAGTCTCCCCTCCCTCCCCGCAGCATCAGCTTTCGTGGGTTCTCAGGTCGGACGGCACCCAGGCCCCTGAGCTTCTACACAGGTGGACACCCCCTCGCAGCCGGCACACCGGACGCGCCTCGGACGGCTGGATACTCCCAGCCTGCACCTCCCAGGAAAGAGGTGCCAAAGCTCCCCCTCCATCCTGCCACGTGCCTTCACGTCCGGCCCAGCCTCGTGCCTGACTTCTAAATGCTGAGTCTCACCTGCCGCGTCTACTCTGCTCCCTGCCCGTTCCCACCGTCACTCCGTCCTCCCGTCTGCACGTCTGCCGGGGACTTCTGCCTCCATCGAATTTTAAATGCTTGGAAGGCAGGGAAGTTTGTATCCACTCAGTTTCAGAAAGCCCCTCCCTCGTTCTCACTGAGATTTACTACTTTCTAAATGCATTCCAAATGATAGGGTCTTCTCGTTAGCCAAGGAGCCTTAGGGTAAGTTTGAAAATAAGCCAGAGAAATACAACGGGTTCGATAAGCTTTAACTCCTACGACCGGTTGAAGGTCACGTCTGATCTTTTCGTGTTCTCTCTCTCTCTCTTTTTCGGTTCCTTTTAGCTGAGCAGCCTTGGGTCAACTTCCCTGGGAGGCCGGGAGGCATTTATCACATCTTAGGCCGAACGGAGGACCTCAGACAAGATCATACGTCTGGGAATCGGAAAAAAATGCAAGACTGAGTTTCAGAAGGAAGCAGGAAAGTGGGCTTCCCCGCCCCCACCCCCTTACCCCAATGCAACTTATAATTCTGGACCAGAAACACACTATTTTTGGTTTGTCTTTCAGGTGAAGTTTGAATCCCAAGCATTTGGAAAAATTCCCAAGCGATGTTGACAATATTCGATGTATTTCCTACGTAACGTGGAAGAGGTCACATCCTACCCCCACGTCCCACGTTGGTTATGTTACACGCAGATTTTAGAAGGAGTTTCGTTCTCAAATAAACTGGTTTTGTTTTTTGTGTTGTTTTCCTCCCCAAACCTTCTACCCTCGTCTCCGAGCCTGCGATGCGGCACCTTTATAAAGCTCCGCGTTAGTAGCAGCAGCGAGGGCAGAGAATGGGAATTAAAGGTCGGGCCACACTGGTCAGAGCCCCTTGCAGGCAGGAGGGGGGATAGCTGTGGGGTCCGTCCATGGGATCGACGTACGCGTCTCCTTTTCCCCAAGGAACTCGTTTAAGGAGGAAGTTTCCTTTCTTAAGGACCCAGGGGAATCAAAGCTCCTGGATGGCTTTAACGTGGTTGACACTTCCCTTGACTTCCATTTTGTATCCTGCGCACGGTGATGGGCTTCTCCGGTGCCCGACCTCTCCTTCAGAAGGCTTATGTCCTGAACTTGGACCCACTGGCCTTCAGAACCCACGTTAAATTAAGCGCACGACTCTAAAACTGGTGCTTGATTTCCTGCAGCGCGCATTCAGCTATCAGTTGTATCGATCGTGACAGGTTTCGGACAGCGTGTGGAGACTGCCCAGAATGTCCCAGTCCGTCCGACCAGAGTTTCCTCTCCGTCGCTTGGTATCAAAACATTCTTTATAAATTATCTCACGTCACCTAATAGCATTTCCATTGCCATAGAGATAATAGGAAAGAAACCGCTATCGAGAGGCTTATCCGTGCATGCAGCAGAAAATGGACGTCTTGGCAGAAGAGCTGTCTCAAATTACATGACAATAATTAGGCGGCTTCGTCCGTGCCTAACGACGAGAACCAGCCAGGGCGTGTGCTTCCGAAAGCAGGGGAGATTAAGAGGGGTCTTGGCCGGGAAAACATGGCATGCTTGAATTTTCCGATTGGAGAGTGATTGGGAAAGAGACGATTTTGAAAGCTTGTGGGGGAGGGTGTGCGTGCTCGATGTTGCGACTCCCAGGACACCCACCGAATTTTCAAAAATGATTTGAATTTTGTTTTGGGGGGTGGCCTGTTTTAAGTTTTCTTAGGCGGCACCAAAGGAGGCTTTAGTCAGGGACCCTTCCCCTCCGCCCAGCACCAGGGCAGCACGGCTTGGCCTCCTCCACGCAGCCCCTCGAACACTGGTGAGCTTTTTCCTAATGTTATTTGTGGGAACGCGAACTGTCTCCGGCTTGGAGTGTCACAGTCTTCCCACTGACCCTTTCAGGATCCCCTCCGCATTTTCTCCTTACGCAGGTGCTAGTTACCGAGACTTCGAGGGGGACCACCTGCAAATCTTGGGGATCCTGTCTCTGTGTGGCTGTCCCTGAGCGAGTGGGTCTGCAGAAACCCCTCAACGCATCCCCGCAGCTCAGAGCATTGGCAAGGTGTTTCTCAGGTTCCTTCTTCTTCTTCTTTTTAAAACATTTTATTTATTGATTTTAGAGAGGGGACGGGGAGAGACAGAGAGAGAGGGAGAAACATTGATTGGTTGTCCCAGGTATCGATGCATCGATTGGTTGCTTCTTGTGTGTGCCGCGACCGGGGATCGAACCCGCAACCTTGGCGCAGTGGGACAATGCTCTGACCCACGGAGCTACCCAGCCAGGGCCCAGTTCCTTCTCCTTTGGCTGGAAACTGTGTCTATGCAGCGAGCTGGGGACCACGCATGACCGTTCCTCACGCATCTCTGACCCCGAAGACCCTCACGGACCACTTCGAGGCAAACCCATCATTTTCAAGATGGCGCGGTGCACCGGCAGGGCCACGCGTTCCGCGGCTGCGGCCGGCGAGAGGCCGTTCCTCTTGGGCAGAGCCCTGCTTTCTGCCCGGGAGTCTGTTCTTCCTCATCCCCCCCGGCACGTCCCGCCGCGGTTTCTGCTCTGATTGTCAGTGGGACTCCAGACACGGGGACGCCCAACGTGAGGGAGTGACACCTGAAACGGTGGCTCCTGAACGTCCGTGCGGGTCAGAAACACCCAGGGGGGCTGCAAAAACGTGGTCTCAGATGCTGTAGGTCGGGGGGTTTGCATGGGTTCTGAAAATCTGCCTTTGCAACTGGTTTCTGGGGTGCTGGTCCCAGAGTCCAAGGACTCCCTTTCCGAACCACTGCCTCGGACGCTCCTGTGAATTTTGTGTTATAAAATCAGCTACTCTGTGAGTTTACTGGGCCGCCAAAGTAAAAACGCATTCAACCGCATTAGACAAGTTTTCCAAACCACACTCTGGCGATACAGAGCTTCTCTCTCCCTTCCAGTAAGTTCTACCCACCTTGTGCTGGAAGCTTCAGGATCTCAGCTGCTGCATCTGCAGACTCAAGCTGAATCCTGTTAATGTGCATCTCAGAGAAGACAAACAAACCCCCCACCGTGCCCAAGGGGTCATCTCCCTCGGAGAATTCAACTGTGTCCTGGCAGGGGCCAATTTTTAAGCTTTCTCGGTGTTTTCGTAAAAGAGTAGAATCAAGTTTGACATCGTGGAGTCTACTCAGAAACCACGGAGAGGGGACGAGAGGAGGTCGAGGGAAAAAGGGAAAAAATTCAGGCGAATTAGGGAGGTTTCTTTGCCACCCGCTCCGATGACGAGATTTCCAGGGAGGCCGGCATGACACCCGTCGACTGAAAAACCACCATCCTTTCACGGCCACTGGAACGGTCCTTCTGAGACCCTCCGGGGTTCGTTCCTCTGGAGCAATTAACTCCGATTCGGGGCAAGTCCCCCCTGGGGTAGAGTGGATTGCAGAGACAAGGAACGAGAGAAAAGTCGACCCCAAAAACGTGTTCTCGAGGGACATACAGATCCAAGGGAGAGATGAAGTGAGGAGAAAGGTATTGATATGAGGAGTCTCCCTACGAAGAAATTTTCCCTGCTTTGTGGAGGGGGGAGGGACGTATTTAACTTGAACCTTCCTCTCCTGCTCCAACAGCTACGTAGCGCTTTGGGGGGCCAGCAGCCTCCCAACCCTCCGGTCTTTATATGCTCCCAGGCTAATCTCACCGTGCCCCATACCCGGCGAGTTCCTGTTATCGTCTCGCCGACGGGGCTGAGCCTCTCTCATCAGGGCTGGCGCGAAACGTGTCCCTTCTTATCAAGGCCCTTGCAGTGAAACGAGCCAGCCGTGCTAAAATTAGAAGTGGTGTCCAGTGACCCAGAGGAGGCACTCCCGGCAGGTTGGAAAAAGTGAGGCGTGTGGGGAACAAATATAGAAGGCTGGAAGTGGCCCCGGAGAGCAGAGATAAAAGGGGTCCTCAGAGGGAAGGGGAGGCAGCGGCTCCAGCGGGTGCCGATGCAAAGGAGGGCTGGGATGGAAGGACGCGCTGGCGCCCAAGGGTGGGCGTTCCGCTTGGGGAGGACCGTCCGTTAAGAAGCATCCCGGCTCCTCACGGGGAGCACGCTCCTTCTTGCGTTGACACCCAAGGTGCACGGGGTTCACCCCAACTTCTGATACCTCTGCCCCCTCTGTTTGGCCCGTTTCCCTCACTCAAAATGACAACCCCATTGTCAATAATGCATTTCCCTGGTAACCCGCTACGTTCCATTGTCTAAGGCTTCCCTCCATCTGCACTGGAGGGTCAGGTGGGGAGGTGCCCCCTGCGTTCCACCGTGGCCGTCGTTAGGAGATTTTCATTGCTTTGGGTGAGCGGAGGGAGAGAGAGAGAGAAACACTGACGTGAGAGAAATATTGATCGGTCCTCTCCCGTACGTGCCCCGACTGGGGACCCAACCTCAACCGCGGCTGCGCCCTGACCAGGAATCGAACCTGCAACCTTTCGGTGCAGGGGACCATGCGCCCCACCAACCGAGCCACCCTGGTGAGGGTGCTCTGTAATTATATCTGAAGGAACATTGAAGAGCACCTGTTGTGGGGGCGGGGGGCGAACTGTTCCTCTGAAATGTATGGAGAAGCCTTCATCTGTGCATGGGACCCTGTGTAGAAATGGGCCCTTGGCACATGTAATTAAGCTCCGATGGGGTGATTCTGGGGTGGATCAGCCTTCAAGTTCAGTGGCTGGTGGTCTTACAAGAGGAGGAGAAGAGCCATGTACGTAGAGAGAAGGTTGTGGGGGAATGGAGGCAAGGAGGGCACGGGCATTTCTACAGCCGACCCCGAGGATCGCCGGCAGCGCAGAAGCCACACGAGGCAAGACAAGACCTGCCCCTGGCGCCGTCCGCAGGAGCAGAGCCTTCACACCTTGATTTCTCGCTTTTTTTTTCTCCAGAGCCGTCAAAGCTTTCGTTCACGGGTCTCGTCTGTCCAGGGGGATTGGCGCCGTCCCCCGTGAACCCAATCGTTGTGCCAGTCAGAAAAGTAAACAACTCTCTTCTCCAGGCTGAAAAAAACGCTCTCGAAGCCTTCGGAGGAGCGGTCACTTGAGATGCACTTAGCTTTATAGCATTTTAAATAATTCAGAAGCAATAGGCAAGTCAAAATTACGGGGAATTGAAATGATTGCAAATAAAATATTAAATTCTCCCCGTACAAAATAACACGGAGAAAAAGACTCCAATTCACAAAAATAGGTGCTTTGGGTAGACTTATATTTGCAGTCTCAGGGCCTTTTATTAGTAAACATTTAGTAAGAAAAACGTCGGATTTAGGCTGATGCATTTTTCATAATAGAGGCTGAACGTCCTTTTTCTTTTCTTTTTTAAAAATTGATTTTGGAGTAAGAGACACAGAGAGAGAGAGAGCGTGTGCAAGAGAGTGACATCAGTTTGTTGTTGTCATTCTTTAGGCATTTATTACTTGACTTCTGTATGTGCCCTGGCCAGGGATCGAACCCACAATGTGGACGTCTCGGGGAGACGCTGTAAGTCACTGAGCTACATGGTCACAAGGAGAGCAACACTTTTCTATAAAGCACCACCCCAGCACGATTCCCTGTGACTAGGAGGGCAACGGAAATCCATCGTGAAAACCCAACAAAACGCCAAAGTAACGCAAAACGAAACACGAGGTTTGAGAAGAGGCAGTGCGGAGGAAGGCTGAGTCCTTTTTTTGCCGTCCACCCACGAACGGAGTAGAAATTGCGGGTTATGAAGAGGTAGAGGGGAGCATGGATTCTTTGGAACCATGCCGCCACGAAAGGAAAATCAAGCTGCCGTGCGACTTGCAGGAAATGTAAAAAGTCTGGTGGCGGGGGGAGGGGGTTCCGCACCAGTTGGGGAAGGATGGGAAGGCTCAGGACGGGTAGGGAAGCAGGGGCGGTGGGTGTGGGAGAGGATAAGACCCTCCTCAGGGAGGGCAGGGGAAGGGACTTCAGCCAGTTTGTGCTTAACTCTTGGTTCCACCTGCCCTTAACAACCCTGAGGAAACAACAGGTATTCCGGAAGGTTCTTGCAGAGGAGAACACGGTACTCGGCACGTCATACGTGTGTGGTAAAGATGGATCGTTATTCTTGTTAATTGTGTCTCGGTGGGTGACATTCTTGGAAGGCTGTGCCAGTTCCGCAATTTAGGCTGGAGAAGGAGGAGGGTGGCTTCTCATAATTTCAGGGTCGCCTGGGAGCGGATGAAGGGTTTAAACACACCCGTGCAAGATTTGTGCAGCACTTATTCAACGCCGCCTGTGCGCCCGATGCCGCTTTGGTTCGGGGGACGAAGGCGAGATTCCTGCTGTCTGGCGTTTGTCCTTCCGCTTTGGAGAGAGCCAAAGACGTAACTCACTCTACGAACCCCTGGAAACTGGAAAGGAAGTCGGAGTGAGGCGATGACTGCTGTACTTTTTCTTTAGGATGTTATTTATTTATTTTTAGGTTGGGTTACCTCCTGCACGTGCCCCAACCCGGCACCGAGCCTGCAACCCAGGCAGGTGCCGCGACCAGGAATGGAATAGGTGACCTGTAGCTTCGAGGGACAACACCCAACCCGCTGAGCCACACCGGTCAGGGCACCGATGACAGCTGCCGATTGGGTGGTTGGGGGTATGCCTGACGAGGTGACCTTTATGGTGACCTCAGAGGAAAAACGGCTTCTCCCTTGCAGTTGCCCGAAGGTTTCACCGCTCCCAACAACGTGATTGGAGTCTGCTGAGAACCACTGTCAACTTTGGACACTCACAGCTGTAAGACGGTACATTGGAGTTGTTTTCAGCCAGTTTATGGTCATCTGCCACCGTAGCCACGACCGGCGAATACCCCTACCTTCACGTTTCCTTCGCTTGGTGTTTTGCCTTAAGCTGTATAGAGCGTGATTTAAAACCACTTTCAACAAATTTATATAAATGATGTCTTGGTGTTTGTGTCTTTCTGCAGTGGGCTTTCTCTTTTTAAAAAATGCGTGCTTCTGGGTAAAACTCCTGTGCACACAGTTGCTCTACCATTTAGTCAGAGGCGTGCTGCGGGTCACCTTAACATTTTCTAAAAAAAACAAGCAGTTTCATAAGATAGCGGGTACCTATTTTAAAAATTAGTTCATGGGACAAGGAAAATTATAGGAGTGCATGCCTTTTTGCCCGACGATTTAAGATGCGTCCTTCATCATGGGCACCCGCTAAACTGGGTTTGATTTTAAATCTTTCGAGAAAGGTCGGAAACGGCCTCAGGAATTAAACAAAGCTTTTAAACAACACGGTGACACTCGATTTCAGTGACAGCGTGGAGCGGCTGCTTTGCGCCGTTCAAAGCTTCGCGGGGACGTCACGAGCCGGTTTCCCCAATGTCACAAACGCGAGGTGTGGCTGGGACAAGGCTGAGTGGGCTCCTCGCTGGCAACCCAGGTCACCGTGCCCCCCAGACCAGGCCGTGTCCTCCAGGAGGTGGAAAAAGGACACAACGTGTTGAGATGTGTGTGTTCCGGTTGAGGCCGCCCTTTCCGTGAGCGGCCTGGAGATGCCGGGGTCAAATTACCGGGACCCCGGGTCGGGTGGGAGCAACCGCCGGCGTTTTGATGAGCGGGGTCCAACGGATCCCCGTGCACCAAGTGAGGGGGGTACTTGCCTTGCGAGAGTTGATGAGTCTTTTGGGAAATCACTGCTTGGAGTCACCAGAAGCTTGTCTGGGCCACCCGGTGACTTGCCGGGACGGGGTCGATAAAGACAAAGGAAACACCAGGTCCCAGGAAGGTCACCAGTAAGGGGCGGCTTCCTTCCTCCGCGACCCCGTGTCCAGGTGGGACACGTGGGCCAGAGTGGGAGGGCAGGATGTTCCGTTCTGGACAAGGCCAGACGGGTGCCTCGATCCGTCCTACCCCACGCTTCTAGAAAGGAGGCCCGGGCTCTCCTTTGATTCTGAGCAGGGAATGTTCCGGAGCAGGAGCCCTCTTTCAGAACCACCGCGGGAGGGGGGTGCTTCTGAGTGTCTCCGCCAACCTGTTTCCTGCCTTGGGCTCAGCCGGTGCCCAGCACACACCAAAATCAATCGCGGGTCCCTGTAAACAGAGCTCGGTGTACGACCCCGTTCCCTTTCGGGGCCTCCTTGGCTGTGCAACCCTGCCTGGTGCTTTGTGGGTGGCTCGGCTTCGCTAAGGGGACCTGAAAGCATTTCTGTGGACGCGAGCGTGACTTTCAGTGGAAGCGAAATGACACGTCTCGCCAACGGGCCTTCGGCTCAGGGTGTCGGGGTAACTGCCGAGAGACAGAGCTGCCCCCGCAATTACGTGTCGTTAAGTAAGTCAGGGCTTCGGGTTTTTTCTTGCTGCTCGGCTGAAAAACAGTGACGTTTGTATGAACTGGGAGGCATAACAGAGACACGGGTTTTATGTTAAAAAATCTCTTCGTTGTGTTTGGGTTTCCCACCAAGACGGTTTATCGTTCGTCTGCGTATCTCTTCTCCCTGCTACAGGAAGTCAGCAAAAGCCTGGCCGGGGGGCCCCTGGTGGTTGCAGCGTCGTTCTGGGCCCCCAAAGGTTGCCGGTTCGATTCCTGGTCACAGCACTTACCGAGGTTGCAGGTTTAACCCGCAGTTGGGTGCAGATGGGAGGCAACCGATTGATGTTTCCGTCTCTCTCGGTCTCCGTCTCTGCCCCTTCCTCTCCCTCTAAAAGCAATTTTTAAAAAAAGAAGCCAGCAAAAAACACAGCGATAGGGACACCGCCATTTCTCCAGTGGAGGCTGGGTGTCAGATAAAAGTCGATTCAGCTGCAAAATAAAACCCAATGAGTTTCAATAAGGCAGAGGGTTGTCTGGGTGAGGGGAAACTCTACAGGAGGCAGGTGAGGGC
>PVJD01017093.1:0-18649 GCA_004026545.1 Mormoops blainvillei
CAGCCCAGGGTTCTGGTCCTGGAGCTGCCACTTCCCAGCTGTGATTCTGAGAAACTCACTTAACCTCTATGAGCCTTGTTTTCCTCATCTGCAGAATGGGCTTGATGAACTCCCTGCCAAGACAGGGTTAAGGGGTGGGGCTGGGGTAGGGTAACAAAAATAAAAACACTATAAACTTTTTAGGGGCTATGGTGTCATGACGACTTTCCAGTTAAAAGAATACTGGTAAACAAAGTGAATATACAGAAAACTGGAAACTTAAGGCCCAGGTTTTAATACCGGTTCCATTCCTCACTTGCCGTGAGAAAACAGATAAATCACTTTACCTTTCTGGGCCCAAGGGTCCCCATGTGTACAATACAGAAAGTTCCTGTCTTAGCTCTCTCGATGGGACACCACAAAGCAAAAATGAGGTGAAACGTGCCTTCAGAAGTCAAGATCATAAAAACCTCAGGGGACATCTGACAGCACTGGCAGGGTGTCTGCAACACTAACCCTCTACGCGGCAGCAGAGCCTGGGAAGGGAATGGGAGGTTGGGAGGCCTGGGCTCCTCTGTGAGTGCCACACACACGGGACAGGGTCATACGCTGATGCGCAGTCACTGCCACAGGAAATGATTACTCATGTAGTCTCCTGGAACTTTTAAAATCGACTTTAACCTTTTCTTGATTATATAGGATTCTCCACAAATAATGTCCTATTTCCAAAAGTCACTCAAATGAAGGAAGTAGTAAGAAAACAGGTAAGTCATACCAAATAACAAAGACATCAGTTTCAACCTGTCAAATTGGCAGTTTTTCTCAATTGAATTATACTCCATGTGGTCAGTCTAGCAAACAGGACTCTCAAATGCTGCAGGCAGGTGCAGAGTTAGGACAGTCACTCTGGAAGGCCATTCGGAAACAGATTTATGTTCTGTAGCTCCCTTCCTCCCTTCCTCTCGGTTTCTGCCCTGGCATCTCTCACTGTGGTTTCAGCTAGTAGTGCGCACTCCTTCCTGCCGCTGACCTACCTGCTGTCCCCCCATCATGCCAACAGCCCCTACAGCCCCGATTTACCAAGGGACCCGGGGCCTCCAGCGATGTGTCATTGGTGTGCAGTAAGTACAGTCAGTCAGTCCAGCCAGGGCTGGTGGCATCTTCTCAAACTAACAGGAGTAAAGGAGTCCCTCACGGCCTAGGCTGCAGTTACAACCAAGAGCTACTGCCCAGCCCTCCGTGGTCTTCACCTGGGCTGCTGGAATGGCCAACTGGCTCCCATAATAAGGACAGGTCCCAGCCTCCTTCCCCAGGGTCACCAGTTGCTCAATGTCCTTCACCTTGACATGAAAAATGTTCCTAAGATCCTGGGGAATGCGTGCGGGAGGGCTGTTTCACACACACCTCCCAAAGGGCTTGGAGGACGGGGCGGGCCGTAAAGCAGGAGGCCGAGCTGAACAATCTCTCACTGAACCCTGCCAAGATTTAGAAGAACGAGGAGAGAAAAAGAAAAAATGGGGGGAAAATAACTAATTTCAGAGGAGAAAACAGAAGTCTTACATTAATGAGACCAAACGATTTGAATATGAGACGTGTCCGCACCACACGTGTACCACGGCCCCCATGCCGATGGAGGGGGGGAAAGAGGAGCACGCCGTCAGGCCTCCAGAGGGCAGGCAGCTCTCACTCTGACCGGCCCTGGCCTTCCCCGGTCCCCGATGGGGAGAGAAGTCCAGGACCCTCGGCCCAGAATGGCTGCTCTTCGGTGCCCCGGGATGCATGAGCCCAGGCTTCGGTCCCAGGACAGGTCTCCCCAGGGGCCCAGCCCAGCCTGCCAGGGAGCACCTAGAGACCAAGGTCTGGGCCTGGGGAGACACAGAGTCAGTGGGCTGGAGGCTCCTCACCCACAGGAGGGCGAGAAGCAGCTGGAGGGAGCCTCACATTCTCCCCGGGGATGGAGAGCCCTGGACTCGAGACCGATCACAGCAGAAGGCCCAGGACATGGCATCGAACCTTAGTTATATGTTCTTCCTCCAGGTCATCCTCATCCTCCTCTAATCTGAGAGAGGGAAAAACGGAACACAGAAAAAACAGGAAAAAACAGAAAAAAGGTCTCCTCAGAGAACTCAGGTCAACTCGAGATACGTTTATTGAGCATCTACCACGGGACACTAACCAGCCCTAGACCTAAACAAACAAGAATGGAACTAAGGATTGAGCTCTGAGCTGAAAGGACACTGACACCTCCCAGCAATGAAGTTCACCAAGCAGTAGGTGTTAACCAGCTCTCTCTTGGCCAGGGAGTCACCCTAGGCTAACACCAAAGCCATCTTCCCACTGCCACCCAGGAGAGGACAGAGAAAGGACATGGTATTCCCAAAGTCAAGGTTCAATGTTTGACTGTCGTCAAAGACTACTCTCCCCGTCACTGTCCAACCTCCAGCAAACTGGACTTGTCTCAATTCCCCAGAGCCTGAGACATGCTGTGCGCTTTGCCTGGAACGCTTTCTCCCCTCACTTCCTCCCTTTACCTAGCCAACTCCTAGTAAACCTCAAGATGTCCACAAAAATATCACCTCCTCCAGGCAGCCTTCCTAAATCTCCCCTGGCAGGCTTGGCTGCTCTGTGACACAATGCCATGGCCCCTGCACCTGTTCTTTGGATACTCACTTCATTTTAAACCATTTCTTCTTCTTCTGTCTCCTTGACCACACTGTTTGGTCCACAGGCAGGACCTGGGTATATCTTGTTTCTGAGGAGTGCCCCCTACCCCCGACCCTGCACGTAGCAGGAACTCCATGTACATTTCCTGAGTGAGACCCTGTAGAGAAAATGGAGTCAGTCAGGCTCCCTCACCCAGGCAAACATAACTTAGCAGTGTTCATGTAACCTTAAGTAGAGGCCCGCAGGTGTAGAATGAAGCTCTGTTATATAACCTGAAGGTCAGTACTGGCACCTTGCTAGCTTTGTGTGCATTTAGTATATAAAGGAGTCGGGACTTCCTGCAGTGTGACACATGGTTTGCGGTGTGCACGGATTGCCCCAGCCCAGAATAAAAGCACATCAGACATCCAGATGGCTCTGCAAATTTTCTTCTGTCTGCCTGAATCCTGTGTGAACCTGTGTGGCCTTGAACAGTCACAAAACATGCCCCAGCTGAGTGAGTGAATAAAAGATGCTGTCATTCATGACCAGAAAAATCTCTTCCCTCCTCAGCCTGCCCTTTCTAGGAATGAATGAAGAGCCCATCGACACTGGGGACTGGTAAGTCAACCCTGCAATACTTGACTGGATGCTTAGTCAACATCATTAGCCTAAGCTCCCTAAAGGACACAAAATCCTTTCACAGATACACTCTGCCTTGTGCATAAGGTAGGGCTAGCACATGGATTTTTTTTTTTTTTTTTTTGCTGCTATTCACCTAGCCAATTCAGTTTTTGTCTTTTTTTAAAGCAGAAAGCTAATTGCTTTCACCTATGAGAAAAGGAGTTATTTATAGGGCCTGCTTCCTGGTCAGCAAAGAACTGTTCAGTCTGCTCTGTCTAAAAGGCCTGGATTTAAATCACAGGCCTCACAGTGAGCAGGCTCAGCAGGATCTAGGTGCGTTGCAGGCAGACTGTGAAGGAGTGCGGGCTCATCCTCCACGAGAGTCAACGAAGGGTTTCAGGGCTTGAAGTTACACTTCAGACAGACACGATGACCACAGTGTTGATGAAAACGTGGGACACACAGGACCTGTTGTCACCGTCAGAGGACAGGAAAGACCTCTTTCAAGCTGGAGACCCATAAGGGCTAATCCGTAGGAGCATTCACACCTTAGAGGAAGAGCCACTGAACCTCAAGGTCATAATGACCTTCCTAATGCCCCAGTCCACTCCCTTGCTTGAAACTCCCACAGCGCCCCACTGCGCAGAGAATAACACCCAAACTCCTCAGTACCAGCTGCCGCGTCTTTGGCCATTTCTTCCTCTCTTCCTCAACTTGTCACTGCTCGACACATGGGCCTTCTTTCTCTTCCTCAAACACATCGAACCCGTTCCATTTCCAGACCACTGCACTTGCAGGTCTCTGACCACAACTCCCTTCTCCCAGGTCTTCCCATGGCTCTTTCTCATGCTTCAGGCCTCGTCGCAAACATCACCTCCCCAGAGGGCCTTCCCTGACTTGTCTACCTGCAGGTGCAACCCACACCCCACCCACCTTACCCTGTTTCACTGCCCTCACAGATACATGTGCTACTTTCAAATAAGAGCTGTTTTCACACTTACTATCTGTCTCCCTCCACTAATGCAAACTCTCCAAAGGCAGGGGACATGTCTTTCTTGTTCAGGTCGATACCCATAATTCTAGAAATGCACCACACCCAGAGCAGACACCCACAGGTCATTTGTGAAGCTAAAGCATGAATAAAAAAGGAGGATCTCACAAGGGGCAGTGTGGTCCAGAAATGTGCCTACTTCTTATCTGTGTTTCTAGTTCACCCATATATTATAACCTATAAATTAGAAACCTATAAACCTGGACCAACAGAGGCCTTATAGTGAAAAGAAAAACAGCTAAGGATACCTAGATGGGTTAAGTCACAAATCTGACCCACTGTAGTTTGGTACTTAAGAGCCTGAGATCTAGAGCTGGGCCGGAGGGTTCAAGTGTCAGCTCCCCACTGCTGGGCCAAGGCATCCCTCCTGGCTGGAGCACAGCATCCTCAGGTGTAAGAGGAAGAGACTTCTGCTCAAGATGGCAGCATAGCCAGCCATGGCTGGCCTCTTCGCACAATCACATCAAAATTACAACTAAAATATAGAATGACTACCACTCAGAACCGTCAGAAACCGAGTCAAATGGAAGTCCGACAACTACGGAATTAAAGGGACCACGTCCATCCAGACTGGTAGCAGGGGTGGAGATACAGAACAGGCTGGTCCCACACCTACGTGTGGTAGACAAATTCAGGAGGGTTATATCAGGAGCCAGGAGTCCCAGCCCCACACCAGGCCCCCCAACCCAGGATTCCAGTGCCAGGATGGTAAGTCCCCACAACTTTTGGCTGCAAAAACCAGCAGCAAGTGGGTCAATGAAAGTAACCGATGGAGCCCCAAGCAGTTACCCTTCAAGAACCTACACATGGACTCACCTACTCAGACTCATGCCCTCTGAGTTCTAGCACTGGGGTGGCAGCTTGAAGCGCACCTGTGGCATACTGGGAGAAACCGAAGTGTCTGGCATCAAGGAGAACAGAAGCCATTGTCCTTTTTCTAAACTCTCCCCCTACAGAGCCAATAAGCTGGTGCCACATATGAGACTCCATCAAGCTGGCTAACACTGTTTGCCTCACCCTGGAGACTCCGAGTCTCTGCCCCACCCAACTTATGGGCCCACCCAAACTATTTTCCATATGAATAGCTGGTCTTGGCTTCTGTTTCACAATTTCCTAAATCCTCTCACGCAAGCAGCAGCTGGTCAGTGAGCCCCAGGCCTGAATAAAGGACTCAAAAGAAATTCACGTCAGTGTAAAGTTTTTCTTACTGGGCCCTTGGAATTCCCAGTATACCCCAGACTCCGGGAAATCCTGTCAAAATACTCTCCTCACTCTAACCAGATTTACACTGAGGACAGCCTCACGGGGACACCACCAAAGGAAACCCACCTCAGCCCTTGTTCATTGTTCTCTGTCTAGTGGGGTTGGAGACAGAGTTCAATGGCTCCTTGCTGATCAGCTCCTATCACCCATACATAACCCCGCAAGATGGCAAACATATTTCACCTGTCTCCCTCTGTGTCCTCCTGTTCCAGACTGTGTTCTCAAGAAGGTGGAATCTCAAATTTTTAGAGATTTCTAAAGACTCTGAGGACAGTACCCCTGTCCTATTCCCAACCACACCTTCCCCACAGAACTTCCTGATCCACCACCCAGTGGCCCTCTGATGTTGCACTGACTACTTCAGAGGAGCTTGGGCACTTGAATGGAACGAAATGGGGGTGGAGAGGGTGGAAGAGACAGCACAAGGGATCAGATGGGGGAGTGGTATGTAGAATGCAGTCGGAGGGCCAGGACAGTGATCTGGGGAGTTGGAGGGGAAAAAGTGGAGAGACCAGTTTGACCCTGGGTGTTTGTACCATCTGTAGGATTTTGGAGTATATTATTCAAATGTCCTCTTCATTCTGGAGTAAGAAAAGGAAAGATTGAAATCTGAAACTAGTGTTAGCTAAGTCTCAGGGTTCAATACCTCCCCTGGCTCAGTGCTCAGGATTTGAGAGGCCAAAGGACCTTCCCAAATGCTAGGCTACTCTCCTCTTTTCTTTATGCTTCCAACCCTGCCTTTGTCTTCTCTCCTCCCCTGAGACCCGCCCCCATCCTGCATCCCCTCTCTGCCCAGCCCCTGCTCACTGTGGCATCGGACTTGCTGAGATGGACAATATAGAAGATAATGGAGTTCCCTTCTGGCAGAGACAGATAGTTATGTTGGCCGAGCAGCTCGATGACTTCTAGAAGAAACTTTGGCACCTGTGGGGTTACGTGGCAAGACAGGTAGGCATGTCAGGGACTGCCATCATGACCGTTCATGTTCCAGGTGAGGACACAGAGGACCAAAGCAAGGGAGGGGCTCAGGTCTCCTGGTTCCAAGCCCAGGGGGACTCTTTGGTGGGCTCTGGGTGATGACGGACCACCATCCAAGGGCCTGACCACTTCTGTCCTTTGCCCTCAAGTTCTCAACCACTTCCCGCCACCCTCATGGTGAACTCCAAGCATTTAGCTGGTCTGCACCTTATTCCCCCACAGGGACATGAAAATTAGCAGGAGTGCTGGGCAGGGGGAGAATCTGAGTCCAGGAAAGGTCCCACGTGCTGGCCTTTCTAGGAATAGCTAGGGACAAACCCCACAGGTCCAGAGGCCCAAGTCTCAGGATTCCAGGACGTCCATTAAAATTCTGAGGATTTAGACTTTGTTTTCAGGGACGATGCTACTGTTGCCTATTTTGCACCCAAACCACTGCTCCCCTGTCCCCCTGTCCTGTGTGGTCCAGAGCTGGAAGCCGTCCCTGCTGCCTGTACCCCTGCCTGCAGAGCTTGTTAAACACATGGGTTCTCACAGAGGACTGAATCACTGATTTCAAAGATAAGAGAGCTGAAAACGCAATCAGAACAGCAAAAAGAAAACAGAATCCAAAAAATGAAGATAGTCGAAGGGAACTCTGGGACAACTTCAAGGATACAAGTATTCGCATCATGGGGTACTTGAGGGAGAAAAGAATGCAAGGAATTGAAAACCTCTTTAAAAATATATTCACGGAAAACTTCGCTGAACTGGTAAAAAAATAGACATACAAGTCCAGGAAGTGGAGGGTCCCACACAAGATGAACTCAAAGAGGCCACACTAAGACATATTGTAATTAAAAGGCTAAAGGCTAAAGGCAAAGGAAGGATCTTAAAATCACCAAGAGAAAAGTAGTTAGTTATCTACAAGGGAACACCCATAAGACTGTCAGCTCGTTTCTTCACAGAAATGTTGCAGGCCAGAAGGGATTGGCAAGAAATATTCAAAGTGATGAAAAGCAAGGACCTGCAATCAAGATTACTCTACCCAGCAGAGCTATCATTTAGAATTGAAGGACAGAAGGGGCTTCTTCTCCATCCCTGGGGACCCATATTCTGGACAAATAGTAAAGGCAGGAAAATAGTGTGGGGCTCCTTCTGCCTCCCCTGAATGCTTCCCCATGACTGTGAGGGAATTTAAGCTTTACTCATCCCCAGAGCAGGCAACGAAGAGCCCAAAGACATCTTATGTAGCAGGCCAGCAGGGAAGGAGACACTTTTAACAGACTCCAGATTCCAGTGGTCTCCCGCTTGGCCAGCTAGAGTCTCAAGCAGGGTTAAGCGGAAGGACTGAAACGTGGGAGAAGGAACTCTGTCAGCCCCACCCCCCGACTCCCATTCGAGGCCCGGCTGTTTCTGGGAGGGGGGGAGAAGAGATGGCGGAGAAGGGGCGCTGGAGGAGCAGAGTAAGCGGGAAGCACCTTCCCCACAAGGCAGCTGTGGTAGGGTGGCCGGACCCAGGCCAGGGTGCCGTCTAAATGCATCTTATGTCTCTACCAGCCACAAAGATGTGCATCCTGTAGGTGCTTCATAAATAATTATTCTGTATTTTTCTTGAGTTATAAAAATAAATTTTAATTTAGACTTTGGCAAATTCAAATCATATTGACAACATGGGACCCCACATTCTTCACTGCCCAGGTAAATTACTTCATATGTCCCAGAGTAAAGTGAACAGGTGCTTGAAGAATTGAAAGCCATTGATTAATACCTATTTTTTTTATTCTTGTTTATTATTACAGTTGTCCCAATTTTCCCCCCTTTGCCCTCCTCTGCCCAGCCCAGCCCCCACCCACAGCCAGTCCCCACACCGTTGTCCACGTCCATGGGTAACTCATGCATGTTCTTTTACTAAGCCTATCTCTTTCTTCCCACCATTCCCCGCTTCCCCCCTCCCCTCTGGCAGCTGTCATGGAAACATAAATATCTGTTAATAATCAGAGAGCAAATAGCCTTAGAAATAGGCCTCTTTCCTGGAAAACCCCCGGAGCTCAAAAACGTGTTGCTCACTGACAGGAAAACAAGGTTCGAAATCAAGAAACCTGGATTCAGGTGCCAGTTTTACCTATTATTTGCTTAAGACCCTAAATCTTTCTTGGATCGTGTTTCTTCATCTGCAACCTAGGGATGATGACAGCGATCAGGTTATTGGGATTTTGGGCTAATAAAGCACCATCACAGCTCCCCTTGTTCAACCCTCACTCACTCTCCTGCGATGCGGAAGTGACTTTTGCTGCTTCCCATGTGAGGCCACTGAAACCTCAAGGATGCTAACCCGGCAGCACGTGGAAAAGCCGAGGCAGGACCCCAGCCAGGCCTTCGCCACCACGGACCTTGTGCTCTGTGAGGAAAGGAGTCTCTATGGCATCCTCAGCTCTGTATCCCCAACACAAAGCAGAGACCCTCGCCCATGGTATGCCCTCAACTATTACTGAAGTAACTTGATTAAATCTGACTCTAAAGTCAATGATCTTTCCACTGCACCCAAGCACCAGCTCCATTCTGTTACAGAACACCCGGAGGTTCAATGACAGCCCAGGTTAAGTCTCCATCCATCATCATTTATCCCCACATACCATTCTTCACCCGTCCCTCCACCCCCTGGCAATCGCAAAGCAAAAATTCACTATAGCAAAATGTGTTAGAAATGTATGCAAAATGCAGTGGATCGCTATTTTGTAAAACTGAGTTCTTATAAAATGTGGGGTGTTTGGAGACTTTCATTTTGGGTGCTCAGAAGTGTTGTTCACTTGCTGCCGATTTCTTGGTTGTTTCCTCAATGGTCAAGTTCCAGATATAAGTGGATCTGAGATAAGGAAAGTAACAATATAAAAATTATTCACTTCGTTTTGCAGTATATTTTAGAAATCCTTTCATAGCTATTCTCTACTTTGAGCCCTGTAGCAGTACCAAAGAATTGTACACACTGTGTAAGAAAGAGGAGACTAGCCCCTGACCTTCAGGAAGTGGCTTGATGCTCACAACCAGGCCTCAGCGGTCAGGAGCTGGCCTGGGCACTAGGTCATGGTGCTCTGTTGGACATAATTAACATCAGACACAGTCACTCTGTGACCACAAGGGGGACAGAAAAACTACCACATAATCAGACAAAAATAAGATCACTGTGCAAATCAGAAAAATATCAAACCCCTCCACATTCTAGCTAACACAAGTGACGGCTGCTTCATTACCAATCACAGCTTGAGCCCTACTCCACTCTCCCCACCTTCTAAATCAGAACTATTAAGATGCACAATCACAGACTTATACCTGCTTACTGATAATATCTAATGCTTCCTAAACCCTCCCCCAAATCACCAGACACAAACCCAAATCTGTTAAGCTCTTCCTGACACCCTCTTTACTGGTGTGTGTTCTTCCTTCTTGCAAGAAGTTCGTAAGCCCAACTTTGTTAGACTACAGGCATGTTCTTATTGGTTTTTAACTGGACGATACTGGCAGAACTGAAAGTTCCACCAAGAGTCAGCAGAAACCCTCTCTTCTTTGAGCCAAGAGACCCTTACCTCCATTATGGTTTACACATCTGAAACCTTTTTTAAAAGATTTCATTTATTTATTTTTAGAGCGGGGGGAAGGGAAGAAGGAAGAGAGGAAGAGAAACATCAATGTGTCGTTGCCTCTTGCGAGTGCCCTACTAGGGACTTGGCCCGCAATGCAGTCATGCACCCTGACTGGGAATTGAACCAGTGACCTTTTGGTTCACTGGTTCGCACTCAATCAACTGAGCCACACTAGCCGGGGCACATCGGAAACTTTTTGAATCACTACTGTGTGGCCCATAGCTAGGAGGTAAGCTCAGCATGAATTGAGTTCCAGTACCTCCTTGAGGTCCTTTGGCTTTGCTTATTTTTTTTTCCTTAGGAATGATGTACTAGGGGACTTCAAGGTTATCTGCTCAGATTTGGATCGCTCCCTAATAAAATTATTGTCTAGCTTTCTACTAACAGCTCTTATGTCTGCCTGCCTGTCTAATGTCTTAAGCATTGTCTTTAGGTGGAAAAGTGGACAGGAACAGCACAGGCCCAGGCCCAAGAAGTCCATCCTCGAACTGGTCTCTGGGATGGAGGAACTCGAGGGACCCCCTTAGGTTGGCAACCTTTGGGACCAACTTTACCCCAGGTCACCATTTCAAAACCTCATAAAGCCTTCTCCCCCGTCTTGTATTTGTGTTTTTCCAGGGAACTGCTTTCTCTAAAGTTCTATCTGTCTGGACTCTGGAGGCCTTTTAGCCACCCAGCTGGTGACAATCAGCCTTTGACCTTTGTCCACACCCCAGGGCCACAGAGTCTCCTCACAGACTGTTCTTATTCTCCTGAGGCCTTCCTAACCTGAAACAATGCTCTTCTGGGCCAACATCTGCTGCTATTGTGTTAACTCAGCTCCTTATTTTTCTAACGCAATTTAAGAGACAATTTGGAATTGCAAAGGCCGCTAGGGGAGATTATGACATGAACAAGGTTGTTCGTTTCAGAGGTACTGTGCATACCTCTACTGAAAATAAAGAAATCCCCGTGAAGGGCTTGTCTTGCCTAAAAGAGAGATTCTTTTATTTAATGCAAGAGACACCATCCCCTTCCCCTTTGTCCCCATACCCCGGGGATTAGTAAATGCTGGCTTTTTATTGTACGGCTTGATGAAACGGTCAAGGGTCCAAGCTATTGTCTAAAACAGTATAATGTTACTCTCTTTAAGTGTATGTGTCAGAATCTGTTTTCTATCTCTAACCATTTTTTTAAACCTCGCCTTGCAGAAGGAACCTCATTAAACTTATAGTGATAATTTCATGCTTATTGGAAGGCAGTTCCCTCTCTTTTTTTTTTTTGTTTCTGTCTCTCTTATTTTTCCATCTCCTAGAAAACTGTAAAGGTAACTAATCAAAAACATCATTCAGTTGTTTGGGTGTGCATTCTAGGAATATCCAGAGTCCAAATAAATTGTCAGAAATGTCTGAAAAGGAAGTTATTCAATTGTGTTTCTTTTTGTGAACACATAATGATGTTTTACTACATTTTGAAGATAATAAGAAGGGGTTTTGGCTCTAAGATAGAGTCTTGGGCTTGATTCAGTGTCTTTAAAATTGATTTACCATATACAAACAATGCCAGTACAATATTTTGCTTTGAACAAGGCCATGGTTAAAGTTCTCGTGATTAAAACTTTCTAGGTTTTGTATTTTTGGTTTTATGATATACATTATGCTGTTTCCATACCATGTTTAAATATAAAAATTACATCTGAAATTGTACTCAACTAAATACAACCATGATAATGGCTCATTTGGGGGTACGCACGGGACCTTGAGATTTTGCTTCATGTGCATGTCATCTACTGCTTGTTATTGACAGGGCTCTTCTCCATAGGGCCTCCCTTACCTTTCTCTGTTTTGACTCCCTATGGTCTTCTACCACTTAAGAAAAATATATAACTCTTGTGTTTTTCTTCAGTCTTAACAGTTTCTATAAATTTAACTGATTCTTAACAAAATAACCCTTTTTTAATCATTTAAGAAGATAGATTTCCACCTATAGGTCCCTCCTGGCTCTTAAGTTTCCCTCACATAATTCCAAACTTGAGTCTTTAAAAAGTGAGCCTTGACCCCACTTAAGCAAGATGTTTCTGCTGAGGTTCTTATAACCCTATCAGCAGAACCTAGCCCACCGGGAACGGGAACCAATATCAGGGCTCTTCTAGCTACAAGTCAGTCTGTTCTTGCTTTGCAGGAACGGTTTGACTCCCCTCATGGAATGTGCCCACCTCAAGGAGCAAAACATTGGCTCACCCCAATTGTGCTAAACAGCACTTCTCCCAGTGCAGTCTGTGCCCCACTAGGGGATTACTTTTTATGTGGCTATCAGCCTTGCATCCACATGCCAATACACTAACTGGCCCTATGTATTCAGCACAGCTGTTAGAGATTTTCAGATGCTTCAAATTACCACCCCTGCACAGGATCACGTTTCCCTGAAAAGTATACTCAGAAAGCTCCAGAAGATGCGAGCATAGAGCACTCCATGCATACGCAGAGCTGCGGGTCCCACAGTAGGGGTTAACGCAACTGAGAAAGGCAACCCAAACTTGTCTCTGACCCTAACAAATGTCACAAACGACAGCTACTTCTGCTCTAGAAATCCAGCAGGTCAGCTTAAACTTCATTAGCCGGAATCATGGATAATCACATAGGACCGAATTTCTCCTTAGGTGGTCACAAAGAGGGAGTTATATTACAGCAAACATGTCTTGCTATCCCTATGTCAATTCCACAGGGCAAGTGGGACAGTGTGTGACTAGGGAAGGAGAAAGCTACTTGGATTCTGGGACATGGTTTTATTGTCTGAGTTTTCTGTCTAGGTCCCTTGGCTTTGAGACCTGTTAGAAGAACTAGTCATCCTTTTGCTTTTCGTGATTGCCTGTGTTGTTGGGTGAATATATTCTTCCCAGAGCCTTCGATGCCACTGTACAGCCATTGTCAAGTCACAGGAACCAACTATTCATCTCACAACAAAAGAAGCAGACAAAGACTGACCCTTAGTCCAAATACACACTACATTCTCTGGACAGCCTACTAATCCTGATCAGCAGAAATTCAGCAATGAGCAAGATCTGGATGTCAAAGATTAATATTCTACAACTCCGTCTCTCTTGGCCGAAAGGAGGAGCCTTTGACTGGAGAACATTGACATGTTAATGAATCTGTTTTCTTGAAAAGGAAACAAAGGGTTCCTAGAGGTTAAGTAAGTTGCCCAAGTTCACGCTGCTAACCTACAGCAAAACCAGAACTCAAATTCAGGTTGCAAGGCCTGGCTGGGGATCTGACAAAAGGGCATCCTATCCAGTTGCCTCTCTCAGCACCAATGAGAGAGAGGAGAGACTGGGGGATCATCAGACTTGCTATGCCAGAGCTACCTGCAGCCTGGCTCAGTCCCACAAACTCAAGAAAGTGAGGGTCAAAGGAACTTTAGAGATCATACAGTTGAATCTCACAGGTGACAGATAAGGGAACTTGGGCTCAGGGAAGAAAACTGACTTGTTCAAGGTCACACCGCAAATAAGTGGCAACACCCAGACTTGAACCGAGTTCACCAGAGCTTGGTGCACTGCAGCCTCCTCCCCTCCCCAGCAGCAGTTGCAGCCTCCCTTCCTGGAGGCCAGAGCGCGTTATTGTGTTCTGCTTGAGGCCCTTCCTTTTAGGAAGAAACACCTGCTGGCGGGGTGGCTCGTGTCTCTCTTTCAGCCACATGGAATTTCCCTCGTGGCATTTTATTAGGAGCATCCCCAAGATCCCTTAAGTGTATAAGGCTGTCTCAGCCACAGAGATGAGTTACGAAATAACTCAACTCTGCCCTGTGTGTAGTGTTCTCCACGCTTAAGAGAGGTGAGAAAGCAGCAAAAGCGACATTAGCAGGAGGGCAAGCCAAGGCTGCTGTTCCCTCTTGAATGGTCTCGAGTCACCCTGAAAAGCGAAATTCCAAATTTCAGGGTCTATTTGTAGCCAATCATCATGCTACTCCCCTGCTCAAAAACCTTCGATCATTCCCTGTGCCTTCAAAATAAAGTCACAGACCCTGAACTGATTATCCAAGGCTCCATGTGATCGGGTTTAAATCTACCTCTAGTGCCGATGCCCACGCTCTCCTCTTCAGGCACTCAGTCCACCTGCAGCAGCTCAGATACAACAGAAATAAGTGCCCCTCTTTCTGAAAGCCAAACATGCTCTCTCTCTCCTGACAAATCACTTTCAGCCCCAATACAGATGCTGGACCTTTCCTTCCCTCAGGGGCACGCTCTCTATTTTTATTATCCTAACCTGGCAGAGAGCCCTGCATATGCTAGGTCTTCATACCCATTGAATAAATGAATTAGTGTTTGCTTGGAAAAAGTTACGTGTATCCTCCCCTTCCTTGACTGGGAAGAACTGGCTACCACTGAAGGGGAAAGGAAATAATGTCTTGAGATTTTTTCAACAGGATGTAAACATAAAGCTCAGATGAGATGGCAAGTTGAAGAAAGTGTGACATTGCTTTATTTTTAGAATTTTTTCTCTTAAAGATGTACAGTAAAGAATTAGAAACACATTACATTAGGAGTAGAGGAGATGATGTCGATTATCTTTGTGGTTTGTGTGCACTTCTTAACTAGAATTCATGGCCAGGGAAACAAAAGACCCTGTTTGCTTGCATAACTTTATTCCCTTCCTTTATTGCTTTAAATAGGCAAGATGTGGCTTGAATTCCTTTCACCACTAATGTTTGTTTTGTGTTCCTGAACAAAAATAACTTATCCTCAAAGGTTGCTCCCAAGGGTTGTTAAAGGTCCCCTGCCCTATGTGTTCCACTTATTTGTAATCAAGGTCGTCAGTGTTGCTAATGGAGGCCCCTCCAGCCCCATCTTCTGGGATAATGCAGCAGGCAGTGGGACTAGTGATGTTAAACCCAAGTAATATCGGTGTCCTTTAGCCTCACCAGTTGAATCCTAAAGCTGGAAGGATCATCTGTGCATACAACTGCATTTGGCAGGGATGTGCAATAGGTTTCTCGTGTATGCTCCCACTACTCCCACTTCGCTGAGTGCTTTTTAACATAAACGGGTGCTGTACCTTAGCCAATGTTTTTTCCGCATCTATTGATATGATCATGTGATTTTTGTCTTTTGTTTTGTTTCTGTGATGTAATACGTTTACTGATTTGTGAATATTGTACCATCCTTGCATCTCTGGGATGAACCCCACTTGATCATGGTGGGTGATCTTTTTAATGTAGTGCTGGATCCACTTTGCCAATATTTTGTGGATGGTTTTAGCATCTATGATAATCAGTGATACTGGTCTGTAGTTTTCTTTCTTTGTCGTGTCTCTTTTCTGGTTTTGGAATTAGGATAATAACTGGCCTCATAAAAAGAGTTTGGGAGTCTTCTGTCTTCTTGGATAATTTGGAATAGTTTGAGAAGAATTAGGGTTCACTCTTCTCTAAATGTTTGGTAAAATTTTCCTATGGGATTCTTTTTCCTTTTTACTGTTCTAACTGGGTGTTTTCTGCTTCCTTATCTTTCAAATTGGTGATGTGACCCTCTGCTTCCTCTACTATAATGTATTCTTCATTTCAATTCACATATTATTCATTTCTGACTGTTTTAAAAATGTTTTCTAGTTCTGTTTTTATGTTTCCTATCTCTTTGTTGAAGTTCTCACTAAGTTCATCCGCTCTTCCCGTAAGGACATGGAGCATCCTTAGAACCAGTGTTTTGAGCTTTGAGATTGTTTCTCTCTATTAGCTTCATTATTTTTCTGGAGTTTTGTTCTGTTCTTTCATTTGGAACATATTTATTTATCTCCTCATTTGGTAGCATCTCTGTGTTTGTTTCTCTGTATGAGGTAGAGCTGCTACCTATACTGGGCTTGGCAGAGAGGCCTTAAGTACTAGGTGTTCTGTAGGATTCTGTGTGGCACAGCCTGCTCAGTCACCCAAACTGGGCACTCCAGGTGCACCCCTCTTCCCCATGTGGCCTGTGTATAGACCCCTATTGTAGTTAAGACTTGATTACTGTTGGTATGTCAATGGGAGGGATTTATCTCCAGGTCGATGGACTGCAAGGGCTTACTGTGACCACCATGGAGGATCAGCTGTGCAGGGGGCCCACCCAGCAGAGCAGGACTTACTTCAGCAGGGCCCTGGTGCCCACTGAGCCAGCCCCCTGAGTGTGTCATTTTTGGCGGTTGTTGGGTGGTGCTTCGATGGGGTCTGAAGCTGTCCACTGGGTGTGCTGGTCCTGGGTCCTCCTGGGAGGTTCAGGCCAAGGTCAGCCACCCCCTGTGTTCTGCCCAGGGCCACCTGGCATGAGCTATAAACTGATCTGCTGGTGACTCTTACCTGTGCTGGGCTTGCAGGTGCCCAGGAGAGGTCAAGCTGTGAACCAAGGCCGGCCGATGGGGCCACTTAGCAACAATAATGGGGCATACTGAGGCCAGAAGCTGCCTGTTTGAGAGATTTTAGGAAAGTCAGAAGCATGAACCAAGATGGGCCTTTCATATGGAAAAGCCACTGGGAACAGCTTGGCTGGGCCCACAAGCTGAATGGGGCAGGGTCTCAGGGAATCATCAGGACAGGGTCAGTGTTAGTCAAGGGGATGAGGACTCAGAGACCTGTTGGCTCTGTGGTGGGGGAGGGCTCAGAAAAGAAGCAATGGCTTATGCTAGCACTTCTGTCTGGGAGAAAGCTACTCCTTCAGCTCTTGCCCTGATGCCAGGCACTTCAGTTCTTCCCTGCATGTCTCTGGTGCCTTTAGGGCTGCTGCCCTAGTGCTAGAACTCAGTGTGGATGACTCTGATGAAGTCTGTGCATGGGCCCTTAAAAGGAAGGCCTGGGACTCCAGAAGCCCTCTGTCTCACTCAGCCACAATCCCTGCTGCTTTTTACACCCAGAGGTTGTGGGGACTTCTCTTCTTGACCTTGGAACCCTGGGCTCGGGGGTCTGGTGTGGGGCTAGGTCCCCTCACCCATCAGGGGGCACCTCCCTGGGGAGATATCCCTCCTGGTTTTTTAAAGAGATTTAATTTATTGTATTCTTTTAGAGAGGGGGGCAGGGAGGGAGGAAGAGAGGGAAACATCGATGTATGAGATAAACATCAATTGGTTGCCTGTCACATGCCCCCAGCCAGGGACTTGGCCTCCAGCCCAGGCATATGCCCTGACCGGGGATCGAATCCATGACCTTTGGGTTTCAGGGACAAAGCCGAACCCACTGAGCCACACCAGTCAGGGCTCCCCTTGATTTTCATCTGCCACATGTTGGGGTGAGACCAGCCCATTCAACGTCTCTGTGCCTTCTATCAGTCTCGATGTGGCTTCTTCTTTATATCCTTAGTTGTAGGACTTGTTTCTGCTAGATTTCAGGTGGTTCTGAATGACGGTTGTCCTGTAATTTAGTTGTAATTTTGATGTGGTTGTGGGAGGATACAAGTACCTTATTTTCCTATGCTACCATCTTGACTGGAAGCCCTGTAACCTCTCCTTAAAAAAAAAAAAAAAATTATTGAATTTATCAGGGTGACATTGGATAGCAAAATTATATAGATTTCAAGTGTAACCTCTCCTTTTAAAACTTCATGTAGTGTGAACATTTTCTCATATTATTAAACAGTATTTAAAACATCATGTCAATGAGTGCACAGTATTGCATCATATATATGAACTGTAATGTATCTATGTACAATGAACTGCAAAGAGCATTTTGAATTTTTACTTTAGATAAATAGTGCCGTAGTGAACTATGCCATTTGTATATAAATGCTGTACATACCTTTGATTCAACATAATAAGATAAAAAATAGTTATTTTACTCATTTTTTTCCTCTCGACAAATATTTGTTGAGTAAGCTGCTGTGCGGCAGGTATTTTATTTTTATTTATTTATTTTTATTCTCACCTGAAGATATGCTTATTGATTTTAGAGAGAAGGGGGAGAGAGAGTGAGAGAGAAAGATCCATCGTTTGCCTCCCATACATGCCCTGGTGGAGGATCGAACCCCCAACCTAGGTATGTGCCTTGATGTGGAATAGAACCCACAACCTTTTGGTGTACGGGGGGCTGCTTCAATGAACAGAGCCACCTGGCCAGGGGTATGCAGGTATTTTCAAGGAGTTATAATAAAGCATTTCTCTCCAGGAGTCATAATGAGGGGAGGGGCTCTCCATTCCACCTTCAGCTCCTTAGAGTAGGAGCTGATTGGTCAGCTACGGATGGAACATTCTGGGCCTGGTTGCTCAGATATGACTTTCTCCACAGTGGGGAAGTATTCTCAGAGGACACCCTGTGCCGTCTGACTTCTCCCTCGTAGTGCTGTTTGCCGGTCTGGTGTTGGCGAGAAGAGAAATGGGCTCAGGCCTAGAGCGGAGGTGAGTGAGAACATGGGAAACGAACTGCAGGGTGGCTGTGTAAGGGCAGGAGAGGGATGGGTTCAAGGGGCGTCTCAGAAGCAGAGCTCTGTGTCCTGGGAGGGCTGAGGGTGGTGCGAGAAAGGAGGAGTTAACAGAAACCTTAAACACTGGACACCGTGCTGTGA
>PVJD01017094.1:0-18631 GCA_004026545.1 Mormoops blainvillei
TGATATGTTTCAGTTTGATAGGTTTACTCCCACTATGGACATAAAGAGCTCCTAGTGAGATCTGCAAGAGCATTCCGGGAGTCTTTTCCAGGACAATACAGACTTCTAGTCAGTTCTAGGGAGCTCCGACAGACCTGGGCAGCGGTGAAAGTCAGCAGAACAGGGTAGAAGAACCCAGAGACCTGAAGTAACAGGTGTGAAGTGCAGAGACTAGGAGCAAGTCACACTTATCTGTCCCTTCCTGCTGCCTCCTTCCTCTGGCCACACTCCCTGATCCACCTTCCCGCTCTGGGCCTCGGGTTTCTCCCCAGAAAAAGGGAAAGACCTGCTTGGTGGGTAGGTCTGGTCAGCGGAGTGACCAACAGGAAGAGCATGGTGCACTTTGTGGGAGGAGGGCAGGCTTCTGGATGGGGCTCCTGAGAGGACACGTGAGGAGGTGCGAGGCATGGCAGCGAGCTCTCGTCAGCTCTGTCTGTGACTGGTCCCAGCAGGCACAAACGCTCCTGACTCTGAGGCACGGGAGCTTGGGAAGAAGAAGGTCTGGCAAGAGTGTAAACCAGGGAAGTTGTCTAAGGCCATGATGATATGCATGTGGAAAAGATCACCATAGTTCTTAGAGATCAAGCGATGCTTATCACAATCGTGTATGCTTTGAGTTTTTCCTCTTTACTTCTCTCTCCCTAGTCCCCTTTTTAAAAACTAGACATATCTTTAAAAAAATTTTTATTGTGGTAAACTATACATAACATTTACCATCTCATCCATTTCTAAGTGTACAATTCAGTGCCACTAAGTTCACCCACATTATTGTGCAACCATCTCCAAAGCTTTTTCTTTCTCTATGTCCGACAAACAATAACTCCCATTCCCCTCCAGCCCCCGGCAACCGCAATTCAACTTTCTGTCTCTATGATTTTGACTGCTCTAGGTACCTTTCATATGTACAATCATAAAATTTGACCTTTTGTATGTGGCTTATCTCACTTAGCATAACTCTTCAAAGTTCATCCATGTTTTATAGCATGTGTCAGAATTTCCTTTCTTTTTAAGGCTGAATAATATTCCATTATAAGTATATGATATAATTTGTTTATCCATTCAACCATCAATGGGTATTTGGGTTGCTCTCCCTTTTTTGGCTACTGCAAATGATGCTGCTATGAACATGGGTATACAAATATCTATTCAAGTCCCTGCTCTCAGTTCTTTGGGAGTATATATCTAAAAGTGGAATTGTTGGGCCATAGATTTATCTTTTTAAAAACTGTTTTTATTGTGGAAGTTTTCTAACATCCACAAAAGTAGAGAGGACAGAATAGATAGCCCCAGCCATTGGTGACTTCTGACCAACCTTGCTGCATCCAAAATCCCTACTCCCTTCGCCACTGGGGTACTTTAAAGGAAACCACAGACAACATATTGTTAAATTCACAAATATTTCAGAGTCTACTTCTGGCAGCAATGGTCTATAGATTTCTTAGGGAATAATGTACATTGTGAGCACCTAATTATTAAACACCAATATGGATATTCACTGAATATTAATCATTGTTTGAAATGTTTAAAAGCAGCAGTCCTTTAAAGAAATGTTTTATTATAAAAATTTTTCAAACATATTAGAAACTAGGGAAAGTTGAACAATGACCCCCTCCATGTGCCCATCGCCCAGCTTCAGTGACTATCAATAGCAAAATAACACTCATTTTAAAAAATCTAGACATTAGATTTCTCAAGTGATATTCTGAAACTTTATTCTTCTGGAGAACAGAACCAGACTGGAATGTTGCTGACAGCAGGAAAATCCCTTTTAATTCTGGAAAGGCTTATTATTCATCACTAAAAGTACATATTTTAAAATGACTAATCTTTGCTATAAATGCTCATAAATATCAACCTTGAGTTCTCAGGCACAACATGATATGTGGTTTATCTGAGCTCACTTGTCTTTCCTCTCTGGATTAAATCGTGGTGACTTTCAGCTTTCCTAACCTAGGTGGTTATTTACAGAAAGAACAAGCTGACATTTAAATCAAAGCAATGGCTAAGAAGTTAGTATTTCTCCTTTTAACTTAAGCACAGAAAATGTGTGGTCAAGAATTGATGCTGTACAGTTGTCTAACTTCTTATTTACTGTGGAATTTATAGAATTTTAGAAACAGATGCATTTCCTGGTTATTTTTATAAATGATTGTATCACTAAGCTTTTGTTGCATAATAAATCACCCCCAAAATTTGGTGGTTTAAAACAACAACCATCAGGATGGAATAATTTTCCCTATTAGACATCAAAACTTATTGTCATTGATTGTAAGACATTTTATCCCTGAAATCAGACTGCAAAGAACTAACAGTCTATGACACTGCATAATTACTCTTCACGAGGCAGCAGTTAGCACATATTTATTGTTGCCTTTTAGAAAACTGAACTTGGTCATGGCTGTTCACATTATCATACTTCAGCTGAGTAGTGTCAATGTGGTGTGCATGTGTTGAATTAAGCAGTTTTCGAAAAGATTACACTATTAATTCAGTGGGGAAATGGGAAGTTACTGTGTATCAAGAAAAGTGCTGAAACAGACCAGTTGGGTAGAAAATTGATATTAGTGAAAAAAATTCTCCTTTTGGGGAAAAAACCTCATTAAATAGATACTTCTTTGCAAAGCTGTGCCTCAGGACACCTAAGAAAAGATTAGATGACACTGTTATATTTTGTAACCAAAATGAATGCAAAAGAATCGTCCATCACACACTAAGAAGCTTTTCAAAATGGGCGTCAGAAGCTGGACAAAAGAAAACCTTATAACTGATAGTTAAGTACTCCTCCAAGAAGTTCGGTACATCTTCCAAGGTCCCGGTGACTGACAGAAAATCGAAAATACCATTGGCTCAACAAGCTCTAAGTTTGTTTCTCTGAGATATAAAAGAATACCAGAGGCAGCCTGTGGGATTGGTAGATAGCATCACAAAGTTATTGAGGATACAGGTTTGTTTAATGTAGCTATTCTACTGTTTTCTGCACATGTCTCTTGCCTCATATCCAGCATCATGTCCATACTTCAGCTAATTGATTGGAGGAAGAAATGAAAAGAAATCAAAGGGCAAGTGCCAGCTGACTTTCTAGAGAGTTTCCCAAAAGTTGCCACACAAGATTTATCCTATTTCATTGATCAGAACATAGTCATAGAGCCAGTCCTAAGAAGCCATCCTTACCAGTTGCAAGGAATGCTAGTAAATGTCTTCTTTATTGCAGGAAGCCATGCCCCAATTAAAAAACAGGGGTTCCATTATTGAGGAATAGAAGAATGAGTTTGGACAAGTGGCAGTCTCTCCCGCATCAAAGTTTTCTAAGTTATTGGCATGGAATTGTTTAGAGATTCTCTTTTGATTTATAAAATCTCAATTGTGTAATTATTTTTACTATTTTGATTTTAGTATTTTATATTTGTGTCTTTTCTATTCTTTCTTGATCAGTCATGCCAGCATTTTGTTTCATATTTTTCGTCAAAGTACCACTCTTTGGTGTGGTTACTCTTGTCTATTGATTATTGTTTTCTATTTTATTAATATATATTCTTTATTATTTCCTTTCATTTGCTTTCTTTAGCTTACTCTGCTATTCTTTTTCTGAATTCTGGAATTTGACACAACTCATTTTCAACCTTTGTTTTTTAATAATAATAGTAAATTGGTATATGTTGCTTTCAAGTTTATACAGGGGTGCGCAAACACAGGTTTACAGTTGTAATACAAAAAAATAATACAATAATTAATAAATAACAACACAAGAGTGAACTGTTTCACATGCTCATAACAGTGCACTCACTTTGGTCACTCCTGTATACGCTACTTCCATGGTCACTTAGTTCTAAAAATTATTCCCAGTGACTCCTCTTAAACTCAAAAGTTATTCAATAAGTTATTTTTAAAGTTTACAACACATGTGTGATTTTAAACTATCTTCCTAATTTAATTTCATCAAAATTAGTAAAATGTGGTCTGAGCTGAAATATTAGTTCTTGGAAATGTGTCACGACTTCCTTTGAAAGTCATGCCATCTCAAAAGAATACCTAAATCAATTTGCTTATTAATTGGATTGTTAAATCTTTTAAATCATTACTTTTATTGTTTGTTTTAAAAAGTACACCTCTGGTAGAGGTACGTTAAAATCCTGCACTGTTTGTCGATTTGTTCATGTCTCTTTGTAATTCTGTCAGTTTCATGTTTTGTGGTTAAGTTGTTAAGTACAGTGTTCCTCTTTATTCCTATTCATGCTTTCATTTTTGAAAGTTCTTTGCCATACGAAGTTTTCTTTTGATTAGTATTTGCTTGTTATATCTTTTTCTGTTCTTCTACTTTCAACTTTTCTGCATGGTTTTGTTTTAGATGTGCCTGTCATTAAGTACAGTTATACTTTGAAGACCCAACCTGCTTATCTCTGTCTTTAATAGGTAAATAATACATTTAAATTTATTGCACTAATTGATTCATTTTTACTTATATCTACCATTATATCGCATATTTGTTCTTTAGCATCCTTAATTTTTTCCTCTTTTTCAGGCTGATTAATTGATAAAGTCTCCTATATTTTCCCTTTCTCCCTCTGTTTGTATGCTCTATTTGCATTTCTTTACTTTTCATATTACTGTTAATGCCATTCCCACTTTTCTGTGAATGCTGAAAGTTATTCAATAACTGTGTTACTCCAGGACTTGAAAAAGACCTCACAGTTTGCACATAGTAATAATTCTTCCCCCACCTCCCACCCCTTCATGTTATTGGCAACCTGAATTTAAATTTACCTTTCCATCTAACAAAAATAACTGTACTTTTGGATTTACAACATATAAGAATGTAATAACTGTAACAGTGATAGTACAAATGAGAGAAATAGAGCTACAGTTAAGCAAAGTTGCTATATTTTAGCAGAATTGAGTCGGTATCAACTGGAGGTAGGTCATTATAAGTTAAAGATGCAGATTAAATTCATAGAGCAACCACCAAAATAAAAAACCCTAAAAAATACCTGAAAAAACAAGAGGACACCACAAATATAAACAACAAACGAAAAATAGATAAATTGGGTAATGTTAACATTAAAAACTTTTGTGCTTCAAAGGATACCAATAAGAACATGAAAATAAATGGTAATGGAAAAAATACAATAAAGATTAAATTTTTGAAAAGACAGCCACTGAGTGGGAGGAAATATTTGCAAATCATGTGTTTGATAAGGGACTTGTACACAGAATATATAAAGAACTTTTATAACTCAATAATAAAAATAATAATAAAAATTCAAATAATGCAATATAATAATGAGCAAAAAATATAAAACATTTCTCCAAAGAAGATAAACAAAAAGCTAATAAGCATAAAAAGATGATCACCATTAATAACTAGGCAAATGCAATTAAAACCTCAGTGAGAGATCACTTCGCATCCGCTAGGCTGGCTAGAATAAAAAAGATAGATGATAACATGTTGGCAAGGCTATGGGGAAACTGGACCCCTCCTACATTGCTGGTGGGACTGGGAAATAGAGAGGCTGCTTTGCAGAACAGTCTAGCAGCTCCTCAAAAGATTTAACACAGAGTTACCACACGACCTAGCAATTGCACTCCTAGGTACATATCCAAGAGAAATGAAAACACTATGTCCATTCAAAAACTTGTATACAAATTTTAATAGCAGCATTATTCATAGTAGCCAAAGAAGGAGAAACAACCCAAATGTCCATCAACTGATGAATAAATAAAATCTGGTATGCCCAAACAATGGCATATTCTTTAGTAATAGAAAGGAGTGAAGTACTGATACAGGCTCCAACGTGGATGAGTGGGACAAACATTATGCTAAGAAGCCAGCTACCAAGTGCCACATATTATGATTCTATTTATCTGAAAGGTCCAGAAGAGGTAAATCTACAAAGACAGCCCCTCCTCCTTCTTCCTCCCAGCAAAACTTGGGTATAAATTTCTGGATCTCCAACAATGACCTTGAAGATGGAAGCCGGTGCTAGGAACGATGGTGAAGTTTCCTCCCAGGTGCCACCCAAGGAAGGTCTACTTCCAGCCTCTTTTCCTCAAGAGAAGAAGTCTGTGTAAATCACTGTTATTTTAAGTTTCCTGACATATGCAACTGAACCCTATCTTCGCTGATAAAATAACTCTACTGAAGAGATGGTGGGAGGGAATGTACCTAGCAGTGGGGTTAAGAGAGACAAATCTCAGTAACAATAAAAAATTACCAGACAGACGGTATCAAAAACAGATAAGTCAAGAAAGGGCAACATAAGCACACTATTTAGAAAAGGGAGGAGTAAAAAACCAACCAACTAAACAAACAGCTAAATGGGGTTAAAAGCAATTGTCTCAGAGAACAGAACTGAGGAATGGGGGACCAGTGGAGAAGGGGCTGCTTCATTTTGTTACTGGTTTTTTGAAAACGTCTGGTTTTTAAAATTATATGCACACATGACTTTGATAACAAAGAAAATTTGTTTCTTTAAGAAGAAAGACAAAAACAACTGCAAAACATTTTCTCTAGGAATGCATATCTAGGCCTGAAAATCTCCTTCAACTTAAGACCAGCCCTCTCAGCTCCTGTCCCTGCTGCATACCTGGTCGGTCCCTGACAGAAGGACACTCAGAATAGCTTTTTAACATTTAAGGATGACCCAATCCCTGCTCTCAGAACCTTGATGTCCCACAGCCTGAAGCCTGCCTGAAGTTCACCTGCCTCTCCTTACAACATAATAGCCTCATACTGGTGCAAGTTTTAGAAACAAAGTACCTCGGGGGTTTCATTTCCTATGTAAGTTCTTCGGTTTTTCTCCTTATTCTCTTTTGCCCCTGGTAAGTCTAAAGGGAGAAAAATGAATTATTGGGTTTTTTTTTTTCCTGTTATGACACATTTATTTAGTCCCTCCATGTGGTCAGTGCCTAAGATAAAATGGAAGAAAAAGAAAGAATTCCTTCTCTCAGAGAGATTAGAGCCCAGAGGAGGAGAAGGACTTTGAAAGGGCAATATTCAGCATTTTTAACAATGTGACAAATATTTGTTAGGGGGGGAAGCAAAGTTGCTCTGGGAGCCCAAGGCAGGGCTTCCTAACCCACTCTGGAAAGGCTTCCCAGAGGAGGCAGCATTTAAGATAACACCTAAAACAAGAACAGTGCCAGTGAAAGTGGTTGCACCTCTGAGCAGGACTAGTTACACTGTAAGAAGCAGAGGGACCCTGGGGCTTCTAGAGATCCTTTAGGTGAAGGAGGGAGGGCAAAGAGGAGACAGAGAACACAAAGGAGTTCAAGACTCTGGATAAGCTGCTCTTCTGCTGACCTAAGAAGGCAATGAAAATATCTTGTTACTTGACAAATGTTTGACAAAGGAAAGTTCTCCGAGCATAGTACTGGTGGTCTGAGCCCTACTCCCTGGAATGTACTAAGCCTGAGGCTTCTCCAGTCCTCTCTCACATTTCCCTTCCAAATCCCCCAGAGTCTGTGATTCCATCTTTCCCTGCAGATGGGTGCATGGTATGTAAGAGGTATATTCTACATGGGTCTGAGCATGAAAGAGTGGGTACGAGCAAGAAGGTGTTTGATCCAAGGATTGAGGTGAGAGGTCTGACCAAGGAAAATATCTGGAAGAAGCGTGAGGAATGTTCCAAACCAGGCCAAGGTCCCTAAGCAATTGGAGACTATTCCTGAATTTCCAGTGGAGTCACCTCCAACTTTCGGACCCCTTCCTGAAGAAATGGGATGAATGAAAAATTGGGCCAAAAGGCACAGGCAAATCTCAAGGACCCTCTTCATAGAGCACCCCGGAGGTTTATAATCCCTGCTCCACCTCTGGAATGTCAGTCTGTTAACAGCACAAGCCCTTGCTTGGGACACTTGGAATGTAATCCTACTGGTCAAGCTAGGGATTCAACCTTTACTCTGGCATCTTTGCAGACACCTGGCCCTCTCCTTGGCGCCTTCCCCAGAGAAGCTGCTGGAGCTCTTTGAACATACCTTTTGAACAAAGTCGACTCGGTCCTTCGAGTTTATCAGAAGATTCAACTGTTTAAACTTAAAGTCTTTACCATGGGGCAAGGTATTCTGACATACCGGGTGACTATTTTTTACCTAGGATCCTTCCTTTGGCCCTCCTTTTTCCTAGACTTTCTCTTAGGGATGTTGCAGGGAAACCAGGCCAACCACTCTCCTTGTTCGTTACAATGGAGCCAGCCATTGCTCCTCCCCAACACCATCACCCTTTTTCCTATTTCAAAGTACAGGGTCTGGCACAAATAATGCCCCCCTTTTTTATTACAAACTCTTTTGTTACAAAATCATAAGCATATAATCCTGTAACATAACAATATCGCACTCAAGCACACCATATGACATTTTAGGTGAAATGTACAAATTAAAACTATAAATTCTACATCCATATTATTACCCTGCCAACCACACTCAGGCAGGCATTACTTCTGCCAGACCCTGTACAATTATCAGGAGGTTTGGGAGCACCTTGATTCATTCCTTTAGTGGCCTGTACACAAATATGGCAGCAGGTGTTTTTCAAAATCAGTCACAGCAAAATGTCCAGGCCCACATTCTTCTAGAACCTTGCCTCTCTCTCCATCAAGAGGCAGATTCTATTTAGTCTCCTCTTAAACCCGAGTGGGTCCTAAAACCGCCTCAGTGAAGAGAATGCGGTGGAAATAATGATGCATGGCATGTAAGGCCAGGTCACAGGAGCTATCACTTCTTCCTGGCTCCCTCCCCTGTAGCACTTGCCTTCAGAACTCAGCGGACATTCTGTGAGGAACTCCAAACCAACCCTCACAGAGAAACCACATGGGAAAGTTTAAGTGGAGAAGAGCTGGGACACTGGCCGACAGCCAGCATCGGCTGCCAGACCTGGGTGTGAAGGAGCCCCAAGATGATTCTGCCCCACCCGCCACCGCTTTGAAGACCCCCAGCTGAGGTCCCACACCTCATGGAACAGAGGACAACCTGTACCAGCTGCACAACGTCAAAATTTCTGACCCCTGGAATCAATGAGCATTATGAATGGCTATTTCCACCATTCGGTTTTAGGGTAATTTATTAGACAGCCATAGTGATGAGAACAGAAAACCAAGCAGAGAATGTGAGAGCTTCCAAAGTCCCTTCATTGCCTTGGCATGGACAGACTTCCCCTCGTCCTCACCATGTCACAGCACAATGCGCTGAGATTGGAGGGACAACCATGGGAATGGTTCTGCGGCCAGAGCCAGCTCAGCCACGAGGAAGCAAAGAGGTGGGAAACAGGGAGAGATTTGCAGAAGCGCAAGAATAATTGGGAATTGACTGTAGAGCATATAAATGTAGTCTGCCCAACACTGACCATTTCTAACGCTTATGTTATAGTTGCCAGAACTCTATTTTTGTCATTTTAGAGTCCTCCCTGCTTTTTTTAAGAAATAAAAAAGGTATGTAGGAAATGGGGTCGGAATCCGTGCATCCCCTAGGCCTTCTCATCTCCAGTTTTCCAGCTTCCTTCAAGGCCTCTCTCCAGTTCTTACGCATCTGCTCCTTAGTGCTTAGCCTGCTAAAACCAGAATTTGTGGCACCATCAACAATCCCCCCCCAAATAATCTCAAGTCAGCATAATTATTATCAATATCATTATCAAAATCTTTGCTATGAACAAATGATACAATCACACTTAACCTTATTTTAAAAAAAAACAAGTGTAACCACCAACCACTTCAGAATACACTGCTGTTTCTATTCATCTGTAGCTATGTCAGCCTGGGTTCCCCCATGCAGAGCGCAAGACAAGGACCTATGTGCAGGTGGTCTGTGTAAGAGGTGATCCTATTACTGGCTTGGGGTTCTTGGTTTCCCAAGAAAGAAATTGAGAGGAAACCCCAGAGAAATTTCCAGATGGATTTTTAAGCTTATGCTCGAGCACAAAGTAGGTTGCACAGAGGAAAGAAAGGTCCTCTGATTGGCTGAGGGGGCTGGCTCTTCTTGGCTGCTTTTGTAAGCTGGGGACAAAGTGGGCTTGCAAGAAATGGTGGGCTTTCCGAAAAAGGCAGGTTTTCAAGATTTACCACTTCAGGGTCGGTGACTCCCTTGTCCAGCTGCATTGGCTGGTAATTATGCTCCTCCCTGTGCTGGGGGCGGGGGGGCGGGGGGCATGATGGCAGACTGCTTGTTACCACCACCCCGGAAAGGTCGCATAGCGATCAAACCTTGATCGATTGCAAATGCGGGTCAGCAGTTTCAACATCGGCATTTACAAGGGAGATAAAATCAGCTATTTCTGCCTTTTCGAGTAGGGAGTGGAGGGGTGGTGACATTTTTGGTCAGTTCATCCTAAGTTCCTTCTGACCACTCGGTATTAACTTGGCTTCCTGCCCACCCGGTATTTTCTGTTACCGGCCCAAATCCCGATGCTGTCTATTCCAGGGAGCCAGGAGTAGGGCGAAGGGGGGCCTGGAAGAGAGATAAACCAATATAAAGGAGGATTATTGAGGTTGCTACCCTCGCTGGTGGAGTGTGATTCATGGGACTTCCGGAGAAGCAGATGGAATTTCTCCCCTGTAGGATAATACGGGCTAGTATTTGTTAGTGCTGCTGTTTGTTAGTATTTGATACTGATAGTGTTATGCATTTCCAAATACTCATTTAATCGCTACCACCACATTGTCAGTCAGGTTTTAATAAACCCTCATTTTACAGTTGACAAAGCTGATGCTTTAAAAATGTAAACTGCTCAAGGCTACAGAGAGCTAAGCAGAACAGAGCCCTACCCTCTAACTTCAAAATTTTTTTGCCACTTCAAAACAGCATCTACTGTGCAAAGAGGGCAGTTTCATTAGTTTCTCTCAGAAGCTCTTGGAAAATACAATAATTTGCATTTGCAAAAAAAAAAAATGCAAAAATCCTTTTGGTCTCAAATCAAGAGCCTCTGAGGAAAAGGTCCCCAAATGTACAATAGAGAATTGTCTGGCAAACTTTGACCCAGGGCTCTCAGCTGGAAGCCCAGCTGAAAAAAACAGGCTCTCAGACCCTTGATAAGCTTCTCCAGCCCATACGACTTGTGTGATTATACAGCTGACAAGATTTCACAGAAACCTATGCAACAGCAAAACGACACACCAATGGCAAACCTAGGTGCAAAGAACAAAACTAAACTTTAGGTCTTTTAAAGAAGACCTGGCAGAGAACAGAGTTCCTCATGACCCCACTGCTGTCGCCTTCCTTCATCAGTCAGAGTCCTATTCTTAGTTTGAGGTATCTCAGTCGTCACCAAAAAGAACTCTCAACCAACTGAATAATTACAGCAGCCCAAAATAGATCACTTGAAGTGGGGAAGAGCAAGCCAGCAGGCGTTGCTAAATTGCTAAGGGAAACTGGGCAGGTAGGAGCAAGAGTCTGAGCATTCACTGAGAACCCCAGAAACCCCTGAAACAGGGCCTTCCTTTTTACTTAGGGAAAAGGCCAGAATAGCTGGTTTTCTTGCAAGAACAATGCTTGACGAAGGAGAAGGAAATTCAAAGCACGGAGCTGTTACAGGTCAAAAAAAGTCTTTATTCTTTTTGCCAGATTTAAAAAATAGAAATAGCTTTGTTGTCTTATATTTATAAAATTAATATATTCTCATTGTTTATACTTTAGTATAAAAAAGAAGAGAAAATCACCAGTATATCCATTCTCCAAAGCTTAAAGATACTAACACTATTTACTTTTTGGTGTTTTCACTGTATGTAACAACTGGTATTTGGCACACAGAACTTTCCTCTCCTCCTCTACAAAAAGTTCCCCCAAATTGTCTTCGGGAAATACTCTCTCCTGCTAGTTCTCAGCTCGGCGGTTTAGGGATTGCCTCACTCTCGGCGGCTTTGTTGGGTCCTCAGAGCTTGTGCTAACCATTATAGGCCAACGCCCTGGCCAAGGAATCTGGTTCAGGAACGGTCATGTGACCCAAGCTAGTCCAATCAGACTAAAGTTCATGTCTTCTTCTGGCATGTTGCAAGAAAGATGCTCTTTACTTCCTACCAAGCATGAATAAGGAAACGTAGCCCTAGGGACTGCGGGCAGTTGTCTTGGAACCATGAGAGAGAAAGCAGCTGCGCAGAATGCAGAAGAAAGAGACAGAAAGAAGCCGGACCCTTTGGGATACTATTGAGCCCCTGGAAAGCCTGCCTTTTCAGTTATAGGAACCGGTAACTGACTTTATCATTAAGTCAGATTTTAGTCAGGTTTACAGTTGCTAGGAAGGCATTCGAATCAATATCAGCTCCTTCAGACATATTTCTGTCATATACCCCTTAACCTACCCCCGCCCATACGGTTTTATGAAAAAGTAGGGTTTGTAATATATTTCATATCGAGAAATATAGGCCTACATAATAATGATTTCTAATGTCTTTGCCATTTAATCTCTACTTAAATGTCACCACCTCAGTCGGGCTTTTCCTGATCTACTTAATCTTGAGTAACCCCACCCTTAACCCCTGGTTTTTCATACCTCTCTTTTAACTTTCATCATAGCACTTATATAACCCAACTTTAAAAAATTGATCTGTTTATTCTGTGTCACTGACACTTAAAATGTAAGCTCCACAAAAGAAGAGATAATCTATATTCCAAGGTTTTACAACAGTATTATTAGCAAGTAGGTGCTCAATAAATGCTTACTGGCTGAACATCTGCATATTTCATGTATATGTCATAATTAATTTTAACCAAGCTCCCACTGTTGAATATTTAGGCATTTCCTCGATTTTGCTCATAAAACTGGCTTTGAGACATCTTCATGCATTTAATTTAATATTATTTCCTTAGGATAAACACTTGAAGTAGAACTGTGAATCAAAGATAAGCTATTTTGAAGGGTTTTCATGTAGATTACTTTATTTTCCTACAGAAATTGTGTACCAATCTACACTCCAACCACAAAACAAAAGCCCATAAGGATTTCCACATCTTTCCCTAAGGATGAAACAGTGCCTCTTTGTCTTATTTCTATGTTGTTATTAGTGGAGCTAAATATTTTCTCATGTATTCATTAGCTACATGTATTACTTTTTTAGGAAATTATATACTTTGCCCATTTTTCTACTGGGTTTTCAACTTTCCTCATTGATTTGAAGGACAGTTTTTTTGCTTTTTTTTAAAGAGTAGATTGGAGGTATAAACTAAGTATGCATTTATATTATGTCAATACCAAGACATCTGCAACTGAGCCTTCGACTATTCATTGAAAGCTAGAAAGCTGAGCTGCGATTCCTGGTCCTTTCCTTGTTGGTGGGCTTCTCTGAGAGGCAAACGGTAATACCCAGAGAAGAGAAACCGAGTGGCTGCACTTGGCTCTCAAAGGCATGGTGAGTGTGGCTACAGTAATGGGCAGCAGAGAAGATCAGTAATCAACAGTCTAACCCACAGAGATCTTTGCCACGGGCTACTTGATCATGCTGTCCCCAGATATAGATGGCTAGCCTTCGAATGTCTAAGTTGATTTGTATAAGCCAAAAACCTTTAGGTTTGGTGAAGAGAAGACTGATTTGAATCATCATAATAGAGAAGCCACAGCCCCTCAGTCAATTTCCAGATGTGTGACAGTTCATGTACCCAAAGCTCCTTGAATGAGGGGAGGCTGGGCCTACTGAGGAAGGAGCTCGCCACACCTTCAGACACTCATACCTCCCAGCCTTCCTCCAATGGCCCTGAGGCCATTTACCAGGTGATTGTGGATCGATTGGAAAAGGGGAAATAATCATAATTTGGGGAGATCTCTAGTCACTGGCTTTGAATTGATACTACTTTCTGTAGATGCAAAATGCCACTGTTACCATCAATCAGAGAGGACTTACATAGGTCAAGCGATCAGTGGGGTTCTGGTGTCTGTCTCATGCTGTTCCTGAACTCACCTATAGTTAGAGTTATTTCCCCATTTTGGAAATGAATAATTGGAATTGATCTGCAGAGCAACTAGAAGAAACCCCAAAAGATTGTATCTATCTGTATATATATATATCTGTATACCTATATCCATAATTTATCTTGCTACTGCTTTTACCACTACTATAATTAATAATCAGAAAATATCAAACAAGGCACTATAATAATAATAATAATAATAAATAGCTACCACTATTGAGTACTATTTGACAGACACTGGTCTAAGCCCTTTATATGGATTTACTCACTTCGTCCTCATGACACAGAGATCCCTAGAAGCCTATCTCGTTTTGTTCATTTTCGTGGCCTACGTAGCCAGGCATTCGATAAGTGCCTATTGCAGGAAGGATCTGGTTAGGCTGGTTGTCGATGACACTCACCTGTGCCACTATGGGGCTGCAGGGACCCCGGAACACCTTTGTCTCCCACTTACCCCAAAATATCTGACACCCAAACATGCAGAAAAGGAAGCTCTACTTGTCCTATAAAAGCATTTTAACCATTAACCATTATTATTATTATTATTTATTATTATTTTATCTTCACTTCCAAAAAAGAATCTAATAATTCTGAAATGTTAGCCAGAGGCTTTGAGAGAGTAGTAATAATAAAAATAATGGCTTTTAAACCTCAAAATATTACATCAAGTGAAAGAAGCCAGACACAAAAGGTCACATATTGTATAATTCCATTTATAGAAAACAACCAGAATAGGCAAATTTATAGAGACAGAAAGCAGACTAATGGTTTCCAGGGGCGGGGAGAGAGGTGAATGGAGAATGACTGCTCGATGGTTACAGGCTTTTCTTTTAGGGTAATGAAAATGTCTTGGAACTAGAGAGATGTGATGCCTGCCAAACATTACGAATGTACTAAATGCCGTGGAAATGTACACTTTAAAATAGTTAACCGTTAATTTTATATTATGTGAACTTTACCTCGATTTTTTAAAAATGATAAACTTTTGCAAGAGGTTAGAAAAGAAAGGCGAGCGTTTGTTGAGCATCTACTACAGCTAACCCTTGAATAGCATGGGTTTGAACGGCACAGGCCGCTTACACTCGGATTTTTCCAAATATACAGTCGGCCCTCTGTACCCACAAGTTTTGCATCTGCAGAGTCAACCAACCGTAGATCAGAAACAGGATTTCAATCCATGGCTGGGAGTCTGCAGATGCACAGGGCTGACTATGCCTTGTTCTACTCCGTTTCACATAAGGAGCTGGAGCATCCTCGGATTTCTGGACCTGCGCCGGTCCTGGAACCAATCCTGCAGATACCCAGGGGCGGCTGTAGTCAAACTTCGGGGCGGGGGGGTGTCAAAAGTTATATGCAGATCTTTGACTGTGCAAGGGGTTGGTGCCCCCGAGGTGTTCGACAGCCAACTACATACACCAGGCCTGAGACGAGCGCTCACCTCCTACATGATAGTATGTGATCCTCACAGTCAACCCTTTGAGATATGTGCAATCTTTACACTTAGTTTATAGGTGAGAAAACTGGGGTGATAACAAAGAAGTTACATAATTAGCCCAAGACCCCATAATCAGTAGCTTTCAGAGGGAGGTTTAAACACAGGAAGTCTGCTCAGTGGCCACCATCCTCACTCCCTGTGCCTGAATTTGCCACCTTCAGAGGCAGTCTGCTCCCTATGCTCTGTCAGGGAAGGAAGGAAGCTGCTGTGTTGGTGGGACGGTTGGCCTAACATTTTTGTAGTACCCGCTTCGGGTCAGTCACTTCCACAGATTCCTCATTTAATTCTTACAACCACACTTTGCAGAAAGAACTACTGCTATGCCCATTTTACGGATGAGGAGCCTGAGGCTCAGGAGAGCTAGGTAACTTACCCCGGTCACCGGATTTGCCTGCAGTGAGTGGCCCGCAGGCACATCAGCTAAGATGCCAGCCTTGGCTCTGAGCGAGCACGGAGGTGACGAGCTCTGTCTGAGCCTTTCGGGCTGCCTCTCACAGAACCCCTTCCCTTGCTTAGCTCAGTCATCTGGGCAGCAAACAAGAAAGTGAGGACGAGAGAGAAGGCATTCACCTCTCTTTCCTGTCCCACAGAATAAGAATTGCCATTCTTCTATGTGACCCCCTTTTGGCCCAGTTAGTCCAATTGCAAAAGACTGTAGAGTTGGTTTCCTTTCCGCTGTCATGTGCATATCTACTGATGGCTAAGCACTGACTTATTTATGAGATGTTAATTAATTTAGGCCTGAAGAGGAATACAGGCACAGGAACAAGTCCTGCAGCTGGGCCTAAAACTATTATCTAATCTCCTGTTAATGTACTAGACAACATTATGTTTCTTTAGATAATTTTTCAGAATGCAATTCCCCACACTGGGTCCACGATTCTGACCTTTGTAATCATTTTACTAACAAAGGTGGACAGCTGTTCCCGGTGTTGAGGTTCTTGGGTTCCCCAAGATAGGGATAGAAAGGAAACCCCTGAGAAATTTCCAGATGGATTTTTAAGCTTATGCTGGAGCACAAGGGAGGCAGCACAGAGGTCCTCTGACCTGACTGGAGGCGGCCCTGGGCTGCTTTTTTAAGCTGGGGACAAGGTGGGCTTGCGCGAAATGGTGGGCTTTCCGAAAAAGGCAGGCTTTTGGAATTTTCCATTTCAGGGTGGGTGACTTCCTTGTCCAGCTGCGTTGCCTGGTAGCTATGTTCCTGCCTGTGCTGTGGGGGGCAAGATGGCAGGCTGCTGCTCATTGCCGCCATCCCAGAAAGGTCTCGTAGCGGTCAAACCTTGATCATCTGCAGCATGTGGCCTGGTAGTTTCGACATCGGCAATTAGAAGGGAGATAAAATCAGTTACCTGTGCATTTTTGAGTAGGGAGTGGAGGGGTGGTGACATTTTTTGGTCAGTTTATCTCGAGTTTCTGCTGACCACCAGGTATTAACTTGACTTTCTGGCCATCAGATATTTTCCATTCCTCCTGGCCCAAGCCCCTAGGCTGTCTTATGGCCACCACTCAGAAATCCCATTTGGTCCTCATTCAGCTCAGCTTCGGTAAGTAATTTTCTAAGTGACAAAAACGTATCTGCCACTCTTCCCCAAATAATCTACTTCTTATTCCAACCCATCTAAACTATAGTAGCCACAGAGAACAGGACCTGAAAAGGTACTTCCTCCAGGGCCAGGCGAAATTTCGGGCGCATCTTGTAGAGTAAACTGCGAACCTGCCAGGGAGCGGTGGGGATCCTTCCGCAGGCTCAGAGCCCTGGCTTCCCTAGCAGCTGCACGAACGCTGCGCAGCGCTTGGGACTGGAAGGGGCACGGGCAGGCAGCGGAGAGGTGAGTGAGGCTTGCAGACTAACGGCCCTCAGCCGTCATGAAAGCCCTGTTAGTGCGTGAGGCTGGGTAAGTGTGATCTGTGTGGGGCAGCAGCCACTCAGCGCCAGCCCACGGTTGTCATGCAAAGATGTGGGCCCAGAACAGCGGAATATACCATTTTTAAAAGAAAAGCCCCAAATCTGAATGTGTATGTAAAATCTGCTGATATTTAAATTAAAAAAACATGTCATCACCCTGTGCAAGCCCCCAAAACACATGTTTGTGAGATAGATGAGTTCCATGGCTTCTGGCAACATGCAGCCTCAGTTCTAAAGTGCTTTTTCAAAAAAAAAAAAAAAAACACTAAGGAATTAAATTAAATTAAATTAAATTGTAAATAGAAATGTATATAACATGATCACCAAACTATTTTGAGAGATCCTATAGAAGGGGCTTTTAGATGAAAGGAGAGGAAGGCTGGACTTGAAGCAGACAACTTCGTTTTGAATCCAAACTATGCTTGTGATTCATTAGCTGAAGGGTTCTCAGGGAGCTGCGGACTCCGTTCTGGGTTACTTACAAAGGCAGTGTCGGCACACCTGCCATTCTGTAACAGCAGTGCTGTTACAAAGAACAAAGCAAACTATCAATTCAGGAACTTCTCAAGCAAATAAAAGAATTCACAATTTACATACTTTTGGAAGGCAGACAATAGGTCATATTCAGCACACAGTGACTGTGTTTATCTGCACACAGACAGACTCTGTACATATTTTTAGTTGCCTTAGCTGGCCAATACTCCTGCTGTAATCTAAATTTAGAGAATTAATCTTTTTAATGACCTACAAAATAGTTGGTGTGACTATTAATCACACTAATTCACATAGCAACTAATTAGTGCTAAAACGATTGATCAAAGTTTTCAGACTCCATGTAACTACATGTTAATGTGGAGATTTTTGTCTGGCAGAATAGATCTCTACAAAGGTTATCATTTACTCTTCTGTAGATATTAACCAGTTTTGTATTTAACCTATAATTTTAATTCTAATATTCCTTAATTAATTATTGCTTTTATATAATTGGTTCCTCAAATGCTCTTAAACAAGTCTTAACATGTTACTGGGTCTTTCATTAAGTAATGAAATAGGCTACATAAAATCTTTGGCGTGTTCCTTTTATATTTGCATAAGAATAAAAATTTTATCTTTTGGAAAGTATACTTTAATATTAGCCTGTCTTTTCCTAGCCAAACTAAGTTCTTAGCAGCTTCTCCCAACTTGTTTTACTAACGTTCTCCAGTTTATGTCAGCAGTATCGGCACTGAAGTTTAAACTGGGCACAATGTCAAAAACTTGTTATGTTACTGTCCTGCTTTTGTGATAAAAGACAGGCGCCACATGCCAAT
>PVJD01017095.1:0-18644 GCA_004026545.1 Mormoops blainvillei
ATAGCAATACACACACGTACGCAAATGCACATACACAACCCAAAATGTATCTATAAATCAACAAGCCTCCTTTTCTTGTAAGGATTTTCAATGGGCTCAGAGCAGTTGCCAAAACATATGCTGCTGAGGTTCTTAAACTGTTGTAATCATGGATCTCTCTGTGAATCTGATGGATATAAAAGACCCTTTCTCCACAAAAACACACATACACGCAGAATTTTACCTCCAATTTTATGGGATTCTTGGGGCCCTTTAAGCCAGCAATGAACTTCAGATTAAGAAAACCTAATTTAGCAGAATGCCTAAGTGGTTGGCTAAATGTGGCTTTGAAGAACTCTACACTTACTTGGAAATTATAGCCTCAGAGCGGGTTTAAAACTTTCAGCAATGGATGTCAATCTCCGGTGAGTCAAAATTACACTGGAGGTCATTACCCAGATGCCTGGGCCCACCTCCAGGTCGGACCCAGTAAGTCTAACATGGAGCCTGCAAGTCTGTGTTTCGCACAGCTCACCGGTTAGGGCTAGGCAGCGTAGCTGGATTCAACAACCTTTAATCTCCACCCTCCTTCCCTAATAGGCATTTTTCTTTCACTTAAAGAACTCAGGGAAGGAGATTATGTAATCTCCAGAGTGTAATTTCCTTTTCAGTGAAAAAGGAATTTTCCCTTTAGACTCTGACCTAAATATGCCTGCCATGTCCCACAACTCCTATTCTCAGGACAAATGCATCTTTGAAGTGCCACCAAGGAAATTGTCAAATCCTTAAGGCTGGGTAGAGGCAGCTCCCTAGGCTTCTCTCTCCTCAAACTAAACCCCCGTAGGGTGCTTTCAACTCTCCCCAAATGTTCACTTTGCAAAGTGAGTTTTTGATTTCTCTCTGCTATATCCTGTCCTGTAAAATTTCATCTATCAGTTAGAAGGCCATGCCTGATAACTCTCAGGTTACCTGCACAGATCAGTGGGGTGTGCTGTGTAGAGCAGCACAGTTCACTGGTTTACCTGCAGAAATTAACAGGGTGCACTGGTTTACCTGCAGAGAACAGTGGGCTGCAGTGGCAACATCCATAGTCATCGGTGGGCTTTAAAGGTCAGATCCCAGCTGATTTCAAATCCAAGCTCTGCCCTTAACTAGCTGGACATCCTTGGGTATGTCTCTTAACCTCTCTGAGCTCCAGTTTCCCTACATGTAAAATGAGAACAATAAAATATCACCATCGTCACTCGGAAGTTGAGAAGACTGGATGAGACAGTACAGACACAGCTCCTGGCCAACCAGGGCTCTTTCGTAAGCATTAGTTCCCCTTCTTTTCCATGGATATTAACGGATTTGTATCTTTCTACCTGCAGTAAGCAGGTAGAAAGCTCTAATGGGTTAACCTGCTCCCTTTTCCTCTCTGCACAAGGAGACCCTTCGCTTCACACGCTCCTTTTTACTTCCCTGGTATAGCAGGGTCCCCAGAAGGCAAGAGTAGACCCTCCTCACCAGCAGTGGTGAGCTCCGTACTGGCCATGGCACGGAGCGGGTGGGACTGTGGGCAATTCAGCCTCTCAGGCTTCCATTAATGAATTCTTCATAAGGACAGAGAGCAGAAGTTGTGGCATCAGCGCTGGGTGGCCAGGTGGTGTTTTTATACCTTAATCATGCCACTTCTCCAAACTGGCAACATCTGCTGCCCCTTCAGCCCAAAGGGGGCTATTTCCTCTAACAGCAACTGAAGTGGAATCCTGAACGAAAAGAACCAGACTGTTCCAGAGAGCAGAGATTACTCACACATGAACATCCCCAGGGACCACAGGAAGCTCCAGCCACAGCCACCCAACCGTGTGTCATGTCCTGCTCCTGCAATATTATTCTCCTTGATTCAAATGCAGAATGTTTCCTCTCCTCTGTTCATGTGAATAGCCCTTCAGCTGGGCGCAAGGACTTCTTTACACCTACCAATATCCACAACACCTCTCAGACGGCAAGCCCCAGAAGGTGGCAGTGCCAGGCTGCCTGAGTCAAAGCCTAGTTCTGTGTCTCTCTAGGTAGGCGAGTTTGGGCAGGTCACTTAACATCCCTGTGACTCGATTTCCTCAACTATAAAACTGAAATGATAACAATATCTACCTCACAGGGTTATCGTCGGGGGAGCTACAATACGGAGAACAGTGCCCAGCATCCAATAAAGCGCCATACACATAGTACGTTTACTGTCGCAGTGTTTATTGTCAGGAACTTGACACCCATAGGAAAGCGTCACTGATGACAAGAACAGTAATTGGGCCAGTCATTGCTCCCTGTGCTGCTGCAGCTCCTGGTTCAGGTTCATCTTATTACAGTCCAGCCATGCTGAAGACTCCGGGAAAATTATCTCCTCTCCCCACCCAGCTAATCCAAGGAATCTATCTTCAGTAGGCAAACAGCTTAAGGGCAGAATCATTTCTGCAGAGCCAGCCAGCCTTTATCTACATCCTGCTCCCTAGTGCGTCAAAGGCCCAAAGGCAAGAGCAGTTCTCTTTACTCAGTTCCACTGAACTTTCTAGGTCCTGCTCTGGTATTTCCCAGGGACTAGGGCATATCTGTCCCTGCCCATTAGCAGTTGCCCACTGCGGGTACTGCTCTATTTGCTGCTTCCCCCTCTCAGAGTACGAACTCTGATGTGAGATTACCACGGCTCAAATGCTGATTGTGTTGTTCTCCTCTGTGCCTCAGTCTCCTCCTCTGTGTGATGTGTACAGACAGTAGTGCCTACACCATAGGCTTCTTAGGAAAACTAAATGCATCACCGTATCTACACAGTGCAGACAAGGCACAGTGCCTGGCACGTAGGTGCGTGCCAAAAAAAAGTGGGATATTTTTACTATTTGCTTTCTCCTGTCCTCTCTCAGTCCTGTCTACCTTCTTGTAGCATGGAAGGTTCTTGATTTGGGGCAAGATGAAGCAGTATCATCATATCATATGCACTCCCCCAGGGCATGCGCGCGCGCGCGCGCGCACACACACACACACACACACCCTACCCAAGACAGCCTTAGGAGGCTGGATGACTCCGTGCAGAGACGATGCAGAAGGGGCTGCTTAGAGAACTCAGCACTTCCCTTTCTTTCCTCATAAGTGACTGGAACCGTGTTTCTGGGGCCATGGAGGGGAGATGACCTGTCTCATGATAAAGCCTATATACCTCGCACCTCTCTCACAAGGGTCCACGGTGCACCATGGCTTAGATCAGCTGTTGTTTTCCAATTTCTTTAGTGCCCACCTGCTGTCTAAGCTAATTTAATAGTCTCCATAGCACTGGGGAGCCGGATGTTCGGATGTTAACAGGAGCAGGGAGGAGGTTCTGAGACAACCCAAGTGAGGAATGTTAGCACTGATACAGCCAGGCATTGAATAAAATACAGAAGCATATAGATTATAAACCCTGGAGGTTTTCTGCTAACATTGGATTAGCAAACATGCCCCAGAGGGAAAATCTGCCTTCCACGCCTTCCTGTAAAATGACCCATCACATGAGGAAGGTACTCGAGACTGCCCTCTGTGCACTTGTGGCCAGAGCTCTGTGTTCCTGCCTGGGAATTAGAGGGTGTGGGGGGATGAGAGAGAGACAGGGAGTTTGTCGTATATATTCAAATGCTCCTGTTGGGAGGACGGGGAGTAGGAATAAAAGATGCATAAGAAATAGTCATTCCCTTTTCTAAGCCATACAGCATCCCCAACTCTAGTATCCCTTTCCATCACCAGCCCATGGAGATATTTATCACATGCCTGTGCAGGAGATATCTTTGGGGATATAGAACAGATGAGGTGAAGAAAATTTGAAATGGCTGGTCTGGGCATGAAAAATCTGCTCCATCACTGACATGGATTCATTTTCATTTCAGTTCGTCATTGGGATGAATATGCATCAGGCTTAGGCTCTACTTTATATTTCCCTGTGACTTTCTAGAGAGTCTTTCAGACACATGGACAACACACTTGGCTTTCCTATTGTGGGGTAGTATGTCCCGGTGGGTCCCCTCCTCTGCGTTCTGACCAGAGGAACTTGAAACCTAGCTGTTCTACTCAGTTATGTCCTCCTCCCCGGGACCTGTGGTGTCTCTCTTGTCGGACCACTTGCTGGCCTTGCTGGCTGACTCCTTCTTCCTCGTCAGACTGTGAGTGCACAGGGGGCCAGGGCTGTATCTCCAATCACTCGTTCCCCTCACAGCATTACACAGACCACGTCCCTCAGGGGATGCTCAACAAATCCAGTGAAATCACCAGTTTCTAGCCTTTATTTCCAGAGAAGTCGCTAACGTTTCTCTCCATGAGTGACCTGAAAATATATCTCTCTTGTCTTAACACAGCACCTCTCTGTGTCAAGATACTTCAGGGACCGACCCATGCACCCCGTCATCCCAATCGGAAGCTGGGCATCACTCTTGAGGTCTTCTGATGACTCTGAAGAACCTGTTAGGCCGCGGTGACAAACCGAAACGGCTTAACTGAAATGATTCATTTTTCATTTATACTACATGTTCATTGTGGATCAGCAGAGGGCTGATGTGTATTTCACATATCTTTTTGAATTACAGCCAATGAGAGAGAATTAGTCACAGGTCCCCGCCTGACTGCAAGGAGGCCAGGGAATGCAGGGACCACATGGAATTTTGAGTGACAATCATTTGCTCTAAATGTCTGCTTTATTTCCCTCACTCCCACTTCCCCACCACGACCAGTTTGTAACCAACGCCTATCCACTCTGCCTTCCCCATTTCTAGAAAATATGTCCATTCCTTCCCATTCCCAAAGACAATGCATATTTCGATTGCCTTTAGTATTGACTATAACCCTAAGTTCCTCTGTCCACAACAGACCTAATTAGCTTCTTAAAACACAAATCTAATGATGCCCGTCCACCTCTGTTCAAACAGAGCCCTTTACCTACCGGATGGCTCTCTTAAGAGTAACCCATAAGCCCTCTCACAACAGCCCTGCCTACCTATCCAGACTCATCCCTTCACACTACGCAAAGGTCAGCAGGAGGCTGAAATCCAGGCCAAACCACATGCCAAGCCTTGATATCTGGGGATAGGCTGTATCTTCTTGGGGGAAGGAGTGCCCATCACCCCCTGTGCTCCTTTTTCTAATTCAGACATATATACTAGTAACTGTATGTTCCGTAAGCGGCATTTGCCCCAAGAGGGCGCCTTTTTTCATTCCACACAAAAGCTTTGTATTGGCTAGCAATACAAACTACTAACGATTCCCCAAGTTCAGCAGGCCTATTTCTCGCCTCCAGGCACGGACACGTGGTACCACTGTGCCAGCCACACCCACCCCACTCCGCCCCACCCAGCCTGCTAGCCTGGTACATTCCTTAATCCTTGAGACCCCTGCTCAGACGTGACCTCAGTTATTTCCCATTGGGGTAATCATTCCCTCCTGTTCTTAATCTGGATTCTCCCAAAACCAATCCCTGAGACAAGAATTGGGTGCAGGTGGTTTATTTGGAGAACAATCCCAGGAAGCATAACTGAAGAAAAGGTCAATGTGAAATAGTTAAATGAGAAAAGCGAGTACAATGAGAAAAGCTAGTAAAATACGCTACAGCGTACACGACTGCTGTTGACAACGGTGGCTCATTTCCCCTGGGGAACCTCTGAGGAACCGCGAAAAATATGCTCACCAAGGAACATGGAAGCTGGAGTGTTTATCCGCTGACCTCTGCTCCCCGTTGGTTATCCTTGGGAGTGTGAAGTCTACGGCATGTCTTGGTTCTCCGGACTGGGCCGAGCAAGCTCCACGTTACAGGAAAAAAGCATCGGGTACAGAGGCAGATACATCAGGCAGTTCTTGGCACTGCCCTCTGGGCTCTCAGCTCAACCCTGTGAATCGCCCTCCTTGTTCCATCAGAAATGGCTGGGGGTTACAGTGGAGCATCTTTCCCAGCCTGCCTCTGGCCTACTTTCTTCCCACCTCTAGTTTAAAGGTCCAGAGGCCTCTGTTCTTTGAATCATCGCTGTTCATTTCAGTTCAAGTTAATTCTTTTAAAAATGTATACGTTTCTTATACATCAAATTATATTCCATTCTTTTGGGTAAATGCCACATCTGGATTTCTTTTCTGCCGTGCGCCAGGCTGCTAAAGCTCACAAACGTCTTAGAAGTCCTGTTGTCAAGCCAAGAACATGTGAGAGGCACAACATTAGGATTCTTAGAAGTCCTATTATCTACCTGAGGTTAACAGACATACCCTTAAGTCCTTCTGAGTTTTTAACATCGGGTTTTACGGTCATACCCTTGACTATTTTCACCCTAAGGCAATATTTCACTGCCCTGAGTTTGTCCCTCTCCCCTAGACCATTTCTTACTCTGAGATCCTTATACTGGCTTTTGCTTCAGTCCTCTACGTCTCTCCTAAATTCTGTTGAAAAACTTAGTTCCCTTTAAAGCTCTTCTCTATCTCCACCTTCATACGTTGCTAAAAGAAACAAGTTGGCACTTTCAATATTCATCCAGGATCCCCTTAGCTAAATGTACTGTTCATCAGGTGTATTTTCTATTTTCAAATTACCGCAGAGAATGATGTTGCCAAACTTTTCATCACTACGTGCCATGAGCCTTTTCTCCGTCCTCTAATATCAACTTCCCAACTATCCTTCAAATCTTCGCTACCAGTTTCCTTGAGACCCTTCAAGCCTCGGCCAGTGCCAAAACCAATGTCACGTGAGTGATAGGGAATAAGGGATCGACTAAACAGACTAGACCCAGTACCACCGTGGGAGAAACAAGTGGAGTACAGTTCAGAAGGGGGTAACTGGAAGATCAGAGAGAAGTTGCTAACAGAGACCGTAAAAGGAAACTAGCAAAGAAGCCCGTGGAGGGCCACCTGTGTCTGGGGGTGGGGCTGGCATTGCTGTCGGTCAGCAGGGCCAGCAGTCAGAAAAGCTGGACATGAAGCCGCGAGAGAGAGAAAATCGGAACCCATAAGGACAAACCTGAACTTAGAGGACAAGCTAAACCCACATGTGTCTTTCATCTCCTCTCCCTCAAAGACAAAGATGCACAAACATCTGGTTCAGGAGGCTGGAGGAGGAGATTCTGCCGGTGCTGGAAGATCTGAAGGCTCAGCTGCTGCCCCGCCCCTGCCAGCAAGGTTCGTGCCAAGTGCATGAGCTGCAGCAGCACCTGGAGCCCCTGCCTGGACCTCCAGAGCACACCGGTTGCTGCTTCAATTCTGCCTTCCAAATCTCATGCACGTTTCTCTTGCAGTAAACCTTAACAACCACAACCATGCCAGGAAGGAAATCTGGGAACTATAGTTCAAGTTTAGCTAAGTCAACCAAGTATAAAAGCATCACGAAGGCACTAAACTCATGGTTCCTGTCCTAAAGACAACACTTAATAAATGTGAAATATTTATTTGTATTCTTTCCACCTAGCCCAACGCTTAACACAGAGCACGTGCTCCGATTTTGTTTGTGAAAGAGAAACTTGGTTTATATCAGACTGATGGCTACACCTCGTTCTCTGAAACATTTCCCTTGACACAAATTGTCCTTTTTTTTGTAAAGACATAAGAATCTTCTGCATCGACCTAATATTTGTTAATTTTCCTCTCTGTGGGACAGACAGTTTATTGCTTAGAACTAAAGCCATCTACATCCAGAAAACAATAGCATTAAAATTCATTTAAACTTAGCGATGAGAAGAAAGATGATCTCAGGATGTTACCATTGTCAGTGGGGGCTGAGTGGGAGGGCAGGATCTACGCCGAATACCTTCTCTTCATTAGCACTTCAGTTCCCACACTCAGCTCGGAGCCCCACCTCACTGACCTCTCTCAGACAAGGGGAGCTGAATGATGAGGTGATAATGAACAGAACACGTTCTGCCCTGTTCTGAGTATGACTGGTACAAAGCAGGACCACGGGGATGAGCCTGTACCTGGCTGTTTTAAAATCTTTTCTCATTTGGAAAGCAGCATGATGAAAATTCATCACCATAATGAAGAAGAAGAAGAGGAGGCTGTGGCTGTAATGAACAAAGGTAAAAGTGTAGGTAAAATGGGCTGGCCTGGGCTTACAGGAGAAACTCAGATTCTTGTTATGATGAGTCTTTCAGAAAATCCTAGCATCGCTCTCCACTGCTTAACAGCCCCGGCTACATGACTGTAGAGAGGAAGGGAGAGAGGAGGGAAGGAAAAGAAGGCTTAACCAGGGCATAACAGGTAAAAAGAGATCTTTTTATACCCTAAGCCATAACGAGGCCCCAGTCTCATCTTATTTATTTAAGCTCTGTTCCAGATTGCGATTTTTCACGAGAAAGTTTTAAATTTCTCCTTCAACAGTACCGATTCCCCGCGGCACTCAGAATGCCCACAGTGTGCCACCACCCTCCTGCGCCCCGGCCCCAGCCGCGGAGGAAAGCGACACCTGAAAAGTACGCTTGCTCCTTCCAAGGTGGTCCCCCCTAACAACAGAGGGGCGTCAGAGTGAGGAAGAGTGGAGAACGAAGCCCTGGGGAGCAAGCGGAGCCTCGGCCACAGCCCTGAGAAGCGCTTTGAGAAAGCCTCCCTGGTCTCCCGCATCTCCAGCGCCTCTAGCCCAGTTTCTGGCTCTCTAGTCCCTTTCTCTGTGCCGCCACGTTTACTCGCCCCTTCTCATTACTTTCTCTTGCTCCGTCGCACTGATGTCTGTCCCCGGTTTCCCTTCCTTTACTTCCTAGTTGTTCAAACCTTATTTGGCCTCCCAGCGACCGAATGAGGCAGAAACATTACCATGACCCAATTTTTAGCTGAGGAAACCAAGGCCCAGAGGAGATCGATTACTTGCCCAAGGTTACCCCTTGTCATTCTATTTACAGGAGAACCAACACTACAGAAACAAGGACTTTGGGATCTTAAGACCTTTGCTCCTCCAACTCTTCTGAGTTCAACTCTGTTCTCATCCACTGCTGAGTCTACATGTGAGGGAACATGTTAAAAGAAGGACAGACCTTGTCTCTTACATACAATTTAGCATGGAATGTGGCTTGAACATAATATCCACCTGACACTATACTCGCATCCGTCTCCAGGTTTATAAACGGTATTGCTGTAGAGGTATGGCCTTATGGGTGGTCCGCAGAAACACCCCAGTCTTGATTTTTGTTTTAACAGATAGCGTATCCACTGTGAGCGATTCACTAATTAATTAAATTATTCATTGGGTCTACTGACATCTCCATATACAAGGCTCAATATTCACTGATACAAGAAAAAACAAGATGAATAAGACATGGGCCTGTCCTCAAGAAATTCACAGTATAGTTAAAAAGATGTCTAAATAGACAAACTAATTTTTGTACAAGTCATGATGGGAGAGCATCGGTAGCAGAGAAGAGTTCAGATGGTGAAGCCAATATCTCTGTAGGGAGTTATTAGAAAAGCCTTTACTGAAGAAATGGAATCTGAATGGAGTCTCAAATGATGGGTTGTACTCTGGTAGACAGAGATGTAGGAAAGATTCCTGAAAGCAGAGAAAATAGCAAAATCAATGGGCAGAGTTTTAAAAAGATCAAAGGGATGAGCAAACATTGCAATTTGGTGGTGGTAATAGAGTAGTGAGAACACAGCTGGAAAATGGAGCCACAATGTGGAAAGCCTTGAATGCCAGAGTCCAAGGTCTAGAATTTTTCCCTAGATGGAAGGAAGTCACCCTGAACAGAGTAAAGAAGCCAAGAAGATAGGAACAGAGACCAACATGACTAACAATAGTGTGGCCCTCTTAATTTTGGCAACTATATTATGAGGTTGTATGATGGTTAGTTTTATGTGTCAACCTCACTGGGCTAAGGGATGCCAAGACAGCTGGTAAAGCATTCTTTCTGGGTGTGCCTATAGAGTATTTCTCACCTTGGCCAGGTGGCTCAGTTGGCTGGAGTGTCATCCCAAACACCAAAAGGTTTCGGGTTTGATCCCTGGTCAGGGCACATACCTAGGCTGTGGGTTCGATACCTGGTCAGGGTGCCTATGGGAGGCAACAGATAGATGTTTCTCTCTGTCTGTCTGTCTCTCTCTCAAAAGTCAATAAATATATCCTTGGCTAAGGATTTTTTAAAAAGTATTTCTCAAATCTGCATTTGAATTGGTTGACTGAATGAGGATCACCCTCACCAATGGAAGCGGCACCATCCAATCCGTGGGGGACCAGAATAGAACAAAAAGACAGAGGAAGGACAAATTTCCCTCCACTTGAGCTGGGACATCCATCTCCTCTTGCCCTAAGACATTAGATCACCTGGCTTTTGAGCCTTTGGACTCAGAGCGGGACCTACACCAGCGACCCTCCCTGGCAGGGACTCACACCACTGGCTTTTCTGGTTCTTGGGCCTTTGGGTTTGGGCTGGAGCTACACTCCACTGGCTCTCCTGAGCCTCCAGCCGGCAGACAGCCGGTCGCGGGATGTGTCAGCCTCCATAATCATGCGAGTCCATCCTTTCTAATAAATCTCATTGGTATAGCGATGTAAACCCTATTGGTTCTGTTTCTCTGGAGAACCCTGACTAATAAAGGTTGTAAATGGAAAATAAGTATAAAATACAGCAATACTGCATGCACTACCTGCAGAAAGACGAACAATCAAGAATGCATGTCCCTGGTGGCATTTTCCTTGGAAAATCCACCACTATTCAGTGCCCAGGGCCTGACGCTCTCTTCCCTACCGACTCAGAAACTGGGGTCTTATCAGTGTCCCAGGGTGGGTTAGAATCAGGAAAACCAGAATGCTATTTATTAATTCACAATAACAGACAGAAATGTGTGCCCAAATAGATCAGGATTTTCAACTGCAAACAATAGAACCAACTCTAGCTAATGGCAGATAAAAGAAAAATCATTACAGCTCACGTGAAAAGCACAGAATTTTCAGACACTCCGAGCCAGTGAATCAAGCGTAGAGGCTCTACAGTCAAGAAGAAGATGCAGATGCCAATAGCAGACCACTCACGGGCTAGTCGCATTGGCATTGTGGAGGCAGCATCGCAAATGACCTGCTGAACAGAGGGCGTAAGACACTGAGCCGGCTGTGCCGGCTCAGGATGTCACTGTTAGCGCTTTGCTGCGACCACCGCCCCTGAAAGCCCAATCCCGTCCTGCCATTCTGTCTGAAGGGGCAGGTTTGGAACATGACCTTCCTTTTGTGTGGCCCATTTCCCTGGTGCAACCTGGTTCACATGTCTGACCTTCACTAGCCTCAAGGATGGCTTGGAACGCAAGTTTCATTGCCTCTGGTGTTGGAAGGTGAAGATCTCAGCAATAAAAATCACAAAATGTAAAATGAAATTCCAAAAATTGTAGGGTGGCCATAATTATGATAAATAGCCACTGCAAAGCACGACATGAAGACGGGCTTATCTTGTCATATCATCAGAAGGTTCTTGTTTAACATGAAGTTAAAGAAAGGGACACACACACACACACGCACGCACACACACATATATATATAATATATATATTTTTTATATGTGGCTTGAGGTTTCCATTGCTTTAATTTTTAGGTTCTAATAACCTGTTGAATTAAATGCCAGCATTCACTCATCGGTAAAGTGTGCGGCCTTCCCTGGTCGCCCACACCACATGCGACAGCCGTGCCACTGGAAGCGAGACTGCCCCCGCTTTGTCAGCCTTCCTCGGAGCCGGTGCCGTTACTCTCTTCCTTCTCTCCTTCCCTCCCAAGGCTGCCTCCCAGGCCGATGTCTGTTCGTTTATTTTCCTTTTGCAATCCACAGAGCTAGTATAATCTTTCAGAACTTGGCCTGAAAAGAAGAAAAACATTTTTCTTATTAGCATATACATCTCCTGGGCAAAAAAAAAAAGCCTCCCAATCACCTTCCACATGCCAGAGTGAGTCCAACTTTGACACCTGCTCTCCCAAAACACCAGTAATAACCCCACTCCCTGCGAAAGCTATAACTTTAATAAAAAACAGGTCACACGTCTGACATCAGTATTGCCAGAACATGCAAACACACACGCATACCCTGTCACCAATAACTCATAAAAGAAAATGAAATCTCCAACATTATCCCCCCACCAGTTCCTCCAAGGAGTTCCCTGGACAGGGGGAGCAGGGAGGGAACATCTAAATGCCCTCACCACTCTGGATACAATGTGCAGTGTGTTTCAGTTGTCACAGTTAGCCTCCTTATCCACAGAGAGTAATTGGGACACACAGTTGCAGGATGGGTAACGAGGAGGCTGTAGAAAAGGTACACATTTGAAGTCAGACAAACTTGGGTTCCAGTCCTGGCTCTGTGTTTTCCCAGTCGTGTGACATGAGGCAATTACCTCTTCTAGCTCAGTCTCAGTTTCCGCCTCTGTAAAATGGGCGTGAGATTCCTACCTCGCAGAGCTTTTGTGATAACTAAAGAAACATACACAATGAACCTCATGTAGTAGCAAGCAGCGGTAACTCCCACTAACACCGCTGTTACTGCTGGTTACTGTCATCATCGCCTTTGTTATTGAACCAAAGGGTCCTATTAGCTCAGAGTGGAAAACAGAAAGAGTCCCTCACGCACATGCTGAGAGTTCATCTTTAGTAGATGGAACAGCCACTTCCTTCTCATCTAGATAATGGAAGCATTCCCGTTCTGTGGGACATAATGATTGACCTGCCAGTGGAGGTGACAGCCCACAGAGGGAAAAGACAGAGCTGTCACTTAGGAATCCTGTGTAGAGCTTGACCCCTTCTCACCCCTACCGGGTGCCTTCACCATCCCTCCTTACCCAGACACCGGATTCCTCCTCAGGAAGGGGGAGGGGGTTACTCTCCCTCTCTCTGCAGAAACCAGGGATTGTGCTTCTGCATTGTCCCTGTAGAAAGTCAAACTGCATGGCTGGAAGAATCCCATCATCATTCCACCGCCTAATGAGAGAGATTGTTTGCAGGCAGATGAAATTAAATTGTAAGCTCTACTGACTTCAACAACAGGTGCCATTTGGGCAAACCCAAAGTGGGGTATTGAATTGTCAAAAAGATTTACTCTTCCTGACACTTCAACATTGGGTAATAGCCTCCCACCAGTTTTGCTGCCAGAAATGTCACCACTAGAGATCCATTCCACTGTGTTCTTGCCCTGAAATCCTTTTAAAAGTGTTAATCCCCAGGGAGAAAAAATACAGACAACTCAATCAGACCAAGGTGCTAGTGTAAAACCTGGTTCCAATCCTGGCTGAGTTTCGGGGCCAAAATCCCTTATCTGGAAAATGGAGGAATGCTGAGAATTAGAGCTGCCTCCTAGGGTTTGGGGAAGGTAATGAGAACTTACAGGGAAGGCACTTAGCACAGGCCCTCATAGTGTGTTTCACAATCCACTCACCTTCCAAGGAATCTTCATGGAGCTTTCTCTCTGGCAAACACTCACGTGCTTGGAAACACACAGACCCCTGGAACTCATCCTTAAAGGTCCCACATCAGTGGCTCTGGGCTGGGGCTGGGAAGATGCACTTTTAGCAACCCTGCCAGTAACTTATGGAGGCGGGTCAGGGCGTTATCCCCGACCCCTGCCCCTGCCCCTACCATCGGGGCCAATCCCTGGATCTAGCAGATAGGGGTTCAATATTTCCCAACAGGAAGGGCCTGAGGAGGGGAGAATTGACGAGGGGTGGGAGTGAATACTAGAAAAGGTGAGGAAAGGAGTGCTAAAATTCTCAGAGCTAAACTTTCCCGCAGAGGAGCTGGGTGAGGAGAGCACTGAGGGTTAACGTGGATAACAAACTGAGAGAACAAAAAGCAGTCTCTACAGAAGAAAGTCCTTTAAAAAAACCCAAAAACTATTGTATGAATCCCAGACACCAGCCACAGGCCCTGAAATTCCAGTTTATGGAAACTCAGTTCCTGTTCCATTCGGAGGAGGGCGAGGGGCAGGCCATGAATTGCAGGTGGTTGTGCTTCTGTGGTACTTTTCATGCCAGAGCCTCAAAGCCCTTTTCAAACACAAATCTGTTCAATCTCAACCTTTCTGAAAGATTTGGCAAAGGGATCACTTCCCTCCCTGCCTCAGGGGCAGCCTTTTGGGTGGTAGGAGGAAGGAAGTGGGAGGCAGAGGCTGTTCAACCACCACTCAGCCAGGCATCCTGACAGCTCACCAGAGGAGCCACTTCACATCAGACGTTTCTGGGACACTTAGTCTGAGGCGTGGAATCACAAAAATACCTGGATGCCCACCTCTGCCTTTCCGGCTTTAGTTCTTCCTTGTTTAGCATGAACAGCGTCTGGTGATTTGGCAGACACTGAAAGTGCCTAGTCAGTGTCTTCCTTGAAACAAAACCCAATTTTTTTCTGGGACAAAACAGCCCCAAGGGGTAGAGCATGGTTTATTTACACCAAAGTAGCAATCTTCTTCCCGTTTTCCCAGCCCTCCTTGCAGCTATGAGTGGACCATATAACTTCAGTTTGACCACTGAGACGGAAGGTAGTGGGGTGGGATGTATTTGTCAGAATTCTCTACCCTACAGTAACAGATTAACTCTATCTCAGTGACTTCATACATCGAAGTTTCTTTTTTCTCTCTCTCACATTGCAATTCTAATCAGTGGAGAAACTGCTCTACACTCACCCACAAACTCAGGTTGATGAAACCTCCACCATGTTAAAATGGAACAATCAAAAACTGTGGTCTCCAAAGTCACCATGGAAGAGACAGAGAAGACTGAAGTTGGAGACGCTGGTTCTCAACTGCCTATGCTGAGAAATGACACACACATGCCACTTTCTCTCATAGTCCATTGGCCACACACAGTCACGTGGTGCTAATCTAAGGGAGTCTTGAAAGTTCAGGGTTAAACATAAAATGTTTGGTGACACAGTCCATGTCACAGATGTGACTGCGTGACAAAGATGACCTTTAATGCTACCTCACATACCTTTGTCTCCTTGCAGGGAGTCCCCTTTACAACTGGTAGCCTGGATCATCTCTCCATTGAAGCTAAAAGTGCCTAACCAGGTTAGCATTCACATCAGCTCAGCATCTATGTAAGCAGAGTAGCCTATGGCTGTGCAGATCACTTTGGGAACCATAAGAAGAATGTCACCCCTGGCAATGGGTGAGTCATTTATTTACTCAAAAAGAAAGGCATGTCATTTCCACACCTGGCTTTGTGCTGGGCTTGGGAGGCTCTGAGTAAATAAAATGGGTCTACTAGTCCTTGAAAGGGATTATAAAGAAATCAGGAAGAACTTTCAAAAATCATCCTGCTGATGTTACACATGCTAAGTAAACATCGAAACTTACACAACCTCTGAGGCCAGATAGTTGCTTAATAAGAATTTTGAGGAAAAGTGGGATTAATGGCAATTTAGGGGGCTATTTCAAGGAATTTAAATCTTTAATGTGAAAAGGGACTGTTAAAGAGGAAAAAAATATTGGCATTTTTGTCACCATTGAGTGCCCATTCATTTGGAATCATAACACATGAAGAAAAGCTCTTTCCATAAACTCGTGAAGTTCACTTTCTTCATGGGAAGACTTTAAGAGGCCCCACACTGCCCTGACTGGCCACATGGCCCTCCAGCCCCTTCCATCCCCAAAGATGCCCGCCTGTGTGCCCCTGCCGGTCGTCTCCATCGCCAGCCGGTCCTCCCTAACCTGAGCTGTAGTTTGCTACGTCGGGAGTGCAAAGGACAGTTAACCACTTGAGTATCACGTAACTTCAGAAGTCCCTTAAGATAAAATGTATGCAAGCGGTAGTGTCTACTATCGGTCTGATAACCGTTCTTTAATTCCATCTTAAAAGAGGAGAGATTTCCAGACATTATAATGTATTTGATCCAATGAAATATTCAAACTAACTTTATATCACTAGGGTAGCAATTTATCTTCTCTGCCTGGAGCAGAAAGAGGTTTCAGAGCAGTAATAATATATTTTTCCCAAGTCAGTTTCTTTCATCTGGAGCATGGACATTCAAAACTGTGCAGCCTTCATAGCGCGGAGCGGCTCCGGGCATGGAGACATTCAAACGGCCCTGCGATGCGGGTAACCGCCTCCCCCACCAACCGCTTGTCGAGTTAGAAGCCACAGTACACAAGGATGGAAGCCCTTTCTTGATATTCATAATATGCAGTGAGAGAGAGGAATGAGAGAGAGGGAAAAACAAGATAAACACGAGAGTGAGAGAATGGGACAGACGATGGGGGAGCTAAAGAGAAAAAGGGAGAGAGCAGTAAGTTATCAGGCCACATCTGTACTTTGCGAAGATGGGGTCCTCCCTGTTAAAGAGACCAACCAGGCATTTCCCCTTCCTCAGCACATTCCCCGGTATATCTCTGCTTTTCCTAGGTTTGTTTTTGACTCTACTGCCTCCCAGAAACTGACTCCGCCAAAACCAGACCAAAAAAAAAAAAAAAAAAAAAAAGCAAGAGAGTCATGTGGAACCTAGTAGGATAATGCCTCTTTTATTCAAATAAGGAGGAAACTGTGTTAATAAACGCCTGTGACATTTAATGATGTAGCTTTCATTTTGAACACATCATTGCTTGATATTGAATCCATCCATTTTGATAATAAACCCCAGGACCACGAACCTCTTGCTTTTTACCCATAAATAAATAAATAACGGAGACCTATTTTGCATGCCGGGAAGGAGGGAGGATCGCAATTCCCCTGCATGCCTTTGCATCTTATGAACTCTATTCAGCCACATGGCCTCCCATTCGTCTCTCTGGAAATCCAATTTCCCTCTCACAGGTTCGTCTGCCAGTTTTCTAATTTTCACATCAAACCGCATATTACTCATTGTCAGGCTGGTTGTTCTGGAAGAATCGTTAGTCTTAGGCCCTTTATCATTATTTTCAGTCTAGCCACAGACTGGCACCCAGCCAGACATCGCGTTTTCCGAACCACCCCCAAAAGCTCAAAGTTTCAAACCTGCGTTCCCTTGGTTGGCCCAGGCAAGGGCCAGGGAGAATAACACTTTTCGAAAGACAAATCCAAATTCTTTAATGTAGCAAAAGGGTCCCTCCCAGCATATTCAGTATTGTGTGACTCATTTCTATATCCCAGCACTTAGCACACAACAGACCCTTACCAAATCATTGATTTAAAAAGGAATAAACAACTAAGTGAATGGCATGTTATACATGCGCACTTCTGCAAGATTACAGACATATGTTACACACCAAAACTGAACTCCATTGCATCCAGTGTAAATTTTTATTTAACCCACTTATGCTAATGAAAAGGATCTTTTTATTTTAAAAGGACCACTAATTATGCTTTAAATGGGCATTTTAATTGATATAATTAATTTTAATTTGTCATGAAGTTGACCCAGTTACCAGTTACCAGTTACCAGGCTCATGTCTTCCTGTCTTCCCCAGATCTGCCGCTTCCAAATCTGTATGTTGGGTCAGAAGGTCCTTGTTCATGCCGACGTTTCCAAATTGTCGGGATGATGGAAGGTCTAACGTACATTTCCCCTTTAGGGCTGGTGTCCACCCTGGAAAGGGACCTCTTGGGGTCACTGCAGCCAGAGAGTAAGTCAGTCCAGCTGGAATCCCATCTCCCTGCCATGTTCAGAGGATGGGAAGGTGGCTGTGAGAACCCGCCTTCCTAGAAGGTTTGTTCAGGGGACATTTATCCTATTCCTAGGGGTCCCCCAGGCTGTACCAGGTGCTCCCCAGGGACAAGTTCCAAAGGACCAGAGGAAATGTTGCCTTTCCCTTACAGTTTTCTGGGGAGATGAACTGTAAAGGAAGTGCTCTATTCCTTAATAGAATCGAACCTCAAAAGCCTAAGGTTCATAGCAAGTAAATGCAATTCTTGACCCTGAATGCTACACTGGAGGGGAATAACACTACAAAGGACATTCACTGAAATACGAACGGTGAAGTAGATAAAAGTGTTGTACCAGCGTCAACCTCACTAAAGTTAAAATGTGTGCTTTGTTATTAAAAGAGAAAACTCTGATTTTCAGGAAGCTTATACATGTGCATCAAGTATTCAAGTGGACAGGGCATGATGTATGTAAGTAAGCCTCGAATGATTAAAAATATTATGTACAATAAATATGAAACATGAAATATAAGTATATTGTATATAGAGTGAGTATAGGTAATAAAGCAAATGGTATAAAATGTTAACAATAGGTGAATCTGGTAAAGTTCATATGATATCTTTGTAGTACTCTTATTCTTGCAACTTTTCTGTGAATTTGACACTACTTCTATGAGAAAAGTTTAAAGTTAATATTTTGAGGCTGCTAGCATAAATTAAATCAGGCTAGGGCCCTTAAGTAAGAGCAGGCTAAGGCCAAGGGCTGAGGTTATAAAGGAGAAATAAACGTTCTACCAGAGCAGGAGTCTGCAAACTTTGTCAAAGGCCAGATAGCAAATATTTCAGCCTCTGTGAGCAGGATAGGCTCTGCCACAAGTACTTAGCTCTGTGATTGTAGTGGTAAAGCAGCCATGCTCAATATGTAAATGAATGGACATGACTATGTTCCAATAAAACTTTATTTACAAAAACAGGCAGTAGGCTGGATTTGGTCCAGGAGCCATAGTTTGCCAACACCTGAACTAAATAACTGGGCACATGGGATCTGGCTTACTCCCGTTCCATGGGGGGCGGGGGGTGGTCCCTACTCTTTCCCTGTGGCAGGCTCCATCTTCAACCCCTGCCTCTCTGGACACCCTCAC
>PVJD01017096.1:0-18616 GCA_004026545.1 Mormoops blainvillei
AGAAGAATCAGAAACATTGGGATTTCGGGTCTGAGGAACTTGGTGAATGGTGGGGCCATTAAGTGAGATGGAAAGAATAGCTTTGCAGAAGTAGACAGATGTGGAAATCAAGAGTTCTGTTTGGATGTGTTAAGTGTGAGATGCATTAATTATTCAAGGTCCATATAGCAAAAGCCCCCAGCACTAGAACTCAAGTTTCATTCAATCAATTCAGGACTCTTTTCTCAGTGGTTCTCAAAGGGCAGCCTCTTTAGCAGCAGCAGTATCATTTGGGAACTTCTTATAAGCTCAACTTCTCAGGTCCTTAGAGCTTCTGAATCTGAAACTCTGGAACTGGGGCCTGGCAATCTATACTTTAATGAGCCCTCCTGGGGACTCACTAAAGTTTGAAAACCATTGCTCAAAATCACACTTTTCATAGCTAAAGAACACCTAACATCACAGCTGTCCCACATTAGGCTTCTTCATGCCTCCATAAACTCTCTGCTTAGTTAATAACAGATACTATTTTTTTTCCCACCCAGTACTCACTGGAAGCTCCAGACACATCACTGATTAAATTTTTTCAACTCCAGTTTCAGAAACTAAAGCAAGGGGGAGAAACAAATAAAAATGGGAGATTCTGTGATTACAACTATCATTTTCATAATAGCTAATAATTTTGAGTACCTCCTATGTACTTTCAATGCATTATCTCATTTAACCCTCATAACAGCCTTATGGGTTAGATATTCTGTTTCCATTTTATAGATGAAGAAGCTGAGACACGGAGAGGTTAGGTAACTTACCCAAGGTCACACAGCTAGAAAGTAGCAGAGCTGGGATTTGAATCCAGGCAGTCAGGTTCCAGAGGCTGCATCTTTTTTTTTTTTTTTTTGAGATATAATTGACACAAACATTGTAAAAGTTTAAGGTGGACAACGTGTTGGCTTGATACATTTATATATTGCAACTGATTACCACCAAAGTGTTAGCCAACACCTCTGTCACATAATATACCACATAATTAATAAGTCACATAATTATTTCTTTTTGTGTGTTATTTATGGTGACAACAATTAAGATCTAGTCTCTTGGCAACTTCAAAGTTCTGTTGACTATAATCACTATGCTGTGCATTATACCTCCAGGATTTATTAGTTATCTACCAGCTGCAAGTTTCCACATAAATATCGCCTCCTATCTTCCTAGGCATTCATACAAGGACTGTGTAATATTTTAAGTAGATTGGGCTCTTACAAATAACTGAGAGAACTTAAAAGGATGTTTAATTCCATCAAGTTACCATATGATCCAGCAATTCCACTCCTACATATACTCAAAAGAATGGGAAACATACATCTACACAAAAACCTGCCTGTGAATTTCACAGCATTATTCATAAAGCCCAAAAGTAGAAACAACCCAAATATCCATCAACTAATGAATGGATAAACAAAATGAAGTATATCACACAAAGGAATATCATTTAGCCATAAAGGAGTGAAATACTGATACATGATACAACATGATGAGCCTTGAAAACATGCTTAATAACAGAAACCAAAAAAGTTCTCATATCACATTATTCCATTTATATGACATGTCCAGAATAGGTAAATCTATACAAACAGAAAGATTAGTGGTTGCCAGAGGCAGAGGATGGCAAGTAACTACTAATAGATACGGGTTTTCTTTTGGGGGCAATAAAAATGTTCTGAAATTAGCTCTGGCTGGTGTGTCTCAGTGGACTGAGGGCCGCCTGTGAACCTAAAGGTTGCTGGTTTGATTCCCAGTCAGGGCACATGCGTAGGTTGCGGGCCAGGTCCCCAGTTCAGGGAATGAGAGAAGCAACCGATCAATGTATCTGTCCCACATTGATGTTTCTCTCCCTCTATTTCTTACTCCCTTCCCTTCTCTCTGAAAATAAATAAATAAAAATGTTCTGAAATTAGTGGTGATGGTTATACAAAATCGTCTACACTCTAGATGAATAAAGTAAATACCTACCAAACACTGGGTGAATTTTTATGGGATGTGAATTATATCTCAATAAACTTGTTATTTTTTTTAAAAGGATGTTTTATTCATTAGAAGCTTAGGCTATTTTACTAAATAAAATTCCTATTTGTTGTGATTAAAGTGCTAGATCACGATCAAAGAAACTGAAAGTAACCTGCCTTCGCTTTGAATTTTTACCTTTCAATTTGCAAAGAAGAGTAAACTAGTTTCACTTCTAGGTTATAATGGACCTAGACACAATCATCTATGTCGTTTTACCACCAAGGAGAAAGCTTTTCTTTACTAAAGCCCAAAGAGTACCAATGCAAAAATTCTATTCTTAAGAAAATGCCCTAACATTTTCCTTAAATCAAAGCACTTACTATCTAAAAGTAAGTAACCAGGAGCTCCTGGGGCTTCCCTGCTAAAAGCACACAACTAAACACTACATCCCTTCAACAAGCAAGTATTAAAAACTAGCTGAATTGTGGCAACATATTAATGCCTTAAGATAAGCAATGAACATTAATACCTAGTACGGGGGTAAGGATCAGAGAAACATTCTTTTAAATGTTTACTTGATCTAATATTAATAGTAATACTAGTAACTAGTACTTATTGAGCCAGTATTGTATAATCTGCTAAATAAACACTGTTCTTGGTTTTTCACAAATAGGGTGTTTAATTCAGTCTTCACAGTAACCCTGAGGAAAGTATTTTAATCCTCATTTCATAGATAAGGAAACTGAGGCCTAGAGAGATTGAGCAAATCATTTGTCCTTGATCACGCAGGCAGAAGAGTCCAAATAAAAACCCCAAACAACAAGTGTTGGCAAGGATGTGGGAAAGGGGGACACTTCTGCACTGTTGGTGGGAACGCAGACTGGTGCAGCCATGTGGAAAGCAGTATGGAGACACCTCAAAACATTAAAAATGGATCTGCCTTATGACCCAGCAATCCCACTTCTGGGAATACATCTGAAGGAGCCCAAAACACTAATTCGAAAGAACAGAAGCACTCCTACATTCATGGTACTGTTATTTATAATTGCCAAGACATGGAAGCAGTCCAAGTGTCCATCAATAGATGAGTGGATAAAACAACTATGGGAAACTTATACAATGGAATACTATTTGGTCTTAAAAAGAGAAGAAAATTTACCCTTTGCAACACTATGGATGGACCTGGAGAACATTATGCTAAGTGAAATAAGCCAGTCAGAGAAAGATAAATACCAGATGAGTTCACTCATATGTGGAATCTAATGAACAAACTGATCTAACAAGCAAAACAGAGACAGGCTTATAGATGGAGAGCAGATGACAGCTAGTTTGGGGGTGGGGGTTGGTTAGAGTGTAGAGGGATTGGGCAAAAAGGAAAAAGGGCTCATGGACATGGACAACAGTGTGGTGCCTGCTAGAGGGAGGGGAGTATTAGGTGACTAAATGGTAATGGAAAAAAAAATACAATACAGATTAAATTTTGAAAAAGCAAAAACAAATAAAAACCCAAGTCTTTCTGAACCCAAATGATCTCTTTTCTATCCATCTATGTCCCTCTTCAAAATGAAAAAGGGGGCCAGAATCTTGAAGAAACTGAAGAAACCACCCCTTTCCTATCTTATAAAAGTAGTGCTTTGAAAAGGTGACTGTTCCTATAGTCCCAAAGAGGAAATAAAGAAAACAAAAGATTGTCACCAAAGAGGCAATATAGAAAACAGAAGACTGTTATAGCAACCAGCAGTCAATAGGCATAAAATACCATGCCATGCCCCACATCTCATATACTGCTTCCTGATTTAAGTTTTCCCATTGACTCTGCTTATAACCTTAGGATTATAAGGTTATAAGGTCAAAATTTAATGATCTCATTATGGAAAACCCCAGAGAACACCACTTAGTGAGACTGAAGAGCTCACGAGACCAGGAAGGAAAAGGAATCAGTTTGGCAGGAAGTGGTGTTTATCTAAAAGCATAAAAGTCTTTAGCATTAATATTAACACTATAATTCCACAGCACTTTAATTTGACGGTATTCTGCATTCCTTTTCATTATTTTAATACCGTATTACTAAAGGCTGATTCCCACTCTATTCTCCATGTCTAATAGGATCCTAAATAAAATAAGACTTTATGCCACAGTTCAATGGATTATCCCAGACTCAACTGGGAAAGGTAGCATGTGGGGCACAACCAAACATGAATTTCATCACCAAGTAGAATCTAGCTGGCAGAAATCTTAAATTCACAATTGAAACATACACTTGTCCTTACACTTCTCAGGACTCTGCCCAAACCAAATTGAAACTGTAAACTAACAACATAACTGATGGATGTACAATTGCTAAGTACATCCACCCCCCAAAAAAGAACCTTGGAGCTTAGAAGGTCTGTTCTCCGACCAAACAACTGAAGAATGAAAAAAATTAGTGCATGAAAAAAAAAAAATTTGCACGAAAAGAACATCACAATGCGTGGGGGTTAGGAGTTGCTTGGGGCTGAACAAATCTTTAGAAAATGCTAAAGAAATAACTTCGATTCTTGGGTCACCCTGTAATAATTCTTAATGGGAAAAGGCCAACTCAAGATAAATAAGGGCAAGCTTGAGAATTTTCCTCACTTTTCCTGTCCCCCCACAGACAGTCCCAAGCTCCCAGCAGAGCCTTGTGCGAGTCCAGGAAAAAAGATCCGTTACGTGCTGTACTGGGGGAGCAAGGGAAGGGGCCATCCTCGCGCAAAAAAAACACCTGTGACTGATGGAGACCCCCATGAGGGAGTTCTGTTTAAAGTGAGAAGCAGCTCTGGGAATGGCCCTCCTAACCCAGGACATACACTGGATACTCATCCAACTCCACTGTCCCTCACGCCCGGACTCTGGCCACCTCCCGGCTCATAGCAGCCCCTCCAGAGCCCTCCGCCCCCAGACCTCGGTCTCTCCCCCAAGCCATCGCCAAAGCTCGCTCCCTGCTCCTCTGCCTGACACCTGCCCTGCCACCACCAAACAGTCCCAACTACCCCAGCCCAGGTTGCCCAAAATAGCCTCGCGGGGTCGGTGGCGCCCCAGACCCGCGGGATTTAGGGCTTAGGATCTAGAAAGGTTTGTCCAATCCCCTCTCAGCGTCCTAGGCTCACCTCCCCGGCAGCTTGGCGCTCCTCTTCCAAAATTGCTTGCTGTTCTCGGCGGCCATTGCTCTGGCCCAGGGAAGGCCTTCTAGGCGGGCCAGAGGGGTACCCGGCGAGATGCCCCCAGGACCCCGCAATCGGAAGGCCAACCCAGGCCGCTTCCCGGCCGCGGGTCAACGGCTCCCAGCTCCTGGAAGCGCCATCTTGGATGTGGGCATTCCCCCCAATCCAGCGCCGCTGTCATTGGTGGGCTGCCAGGCCGTGGTTGGACGAACCAATCAGGAGCCGGAATCCTGCAGGCCGCTGAAGCCGAACGGTAACGTCAGGGGCTGGGCACACAGGTGGACCGGGAAGGCGGTGCTTGGGCAACAGAGAGGCGGGGCCGAAAAGTTCCTCGTCCTGGAGGGGGGAAGAAGCAGGTAAAGGACCTATAGGAAGGAGTAAAGGGTACTGTTTTCTTTGGGGGTGGGGGGAGTGCTGGATGACGTTCTCGCATCTGATTTTTTTGGGGAAAGAGACCATATCTATTTTATATATAAATCTTGACCTAAAAGTAAGGGCCCACAGGTTGTGTGCAGCCCATTTATACCATCTCCTAACTTAGTGACACTCTGGTTATTACCCTCTGCTTTGCCTTTTCATTTGGACCCGGTTTTTTGTTTGTTTAGTTGGTTGGGTTGTTTGTTTGTTTGTTTGAAATCTGTGAAGGAAGATCAATAGGGATCCTACAGCCCAGGATTGGTAAGTGTTCAACATATGAATAACAGTTGGTTCATAAGAACCTTTCTCTTTTCATTGAACACTGTTGAAGGACTTGTGCTGTGGGTGAAAGTCGAATAATCTAATCCGTTTCAAGCAATAACTCACTTTCAGACTATGAGGACCAGATGCTGACAAACAATATTTAGGAAATGTTGTTATTTTATTCATCCAATTCAGACAGACTACCAAGTAACATTTCTTGCAAGGACATAATATATCTCCACGGCATGAATCACAAAAATTAAGGATATACCCCCAAACAGACTTAATTTCTCTGATTAATCTGTTATAAATCTTTCAGTCTTGAATTTATTTTCAGTCCAGTTTTGATTCAGAATGAGATTTAATGTGAGCATTTTGAATCCTTTGAATGTCTTGACTGTGTTTTTTTTTGCTCTTTTTGAGTTTCTCTGGTTGTATACAGTGATTTAGGGGGGTGGGTAGGAAGCACACACCAGTCCAGAGTAGTTTTCATCCCAACAGGGGACTATTGAGGTGGGCTTATTGGCCCCTACTGCTGTTTACTGCTACCACATGTCCTTTTATATACTGGAGAACACTTAAGGACCCCGTCTAAAGAACGACATTTTTTTATATGCCCTCCAATGGCCTCTTTCTACATAGACATATTGCCATTTTCAAGCTTCTTTTGTCCCCTAATTTCACAATCATGGGATTGTATAAAAAGGGCTATTTTTACTTTCTGTGAACCTTTCATGCTTTTATAGATTTCATCTTATCTTGTCTCAGTAGTCAACCTTTATAGGCATTTAATCCATCAAATAATAGTCCCTCTTATCCTTTTAATCTTATCTTTTCATCATTTTACTGCCTTTCTTTAACTGTTCTTTTTCTTACAATGGAGCACTGCACTCCAAGAGGGCTTTCCTGAGATTTTGTTGAAGCTGATGTTTTGTCTTTATTCTGGACAGAACTTTTGCTGGCATTTTGGACTTTACAAGAGCTGATGTCTTAAAGGAATAATATATAGCGACTTCTAGATCCCTTTCTTTGGTTGCAACTGGCAGTTCAGAGTTCATTATCTTGAAGGTATCATCTGAGTTGTCTCCCCCTATGTGAGCTGTCTTACACTTGTCTATGTGGCAAGTCACCTGTCACTTTCCAGCCTACTCACATAGCTTTAGAAATGTTCCTGAAGAGCTCCCTATGAACTTGATATTTCACATGTGGAAAGCAGAGTATAATTTGTGTACCTAGAAATGTCTCAGTGTTTCTTTTTCTTAATTGTTTATGAAATGTTAAGTAACACGAATCTCCTAGGGAGGCTGTTAACATTCTTCAACCCATGGAAACCCTATTATCCCTATTCTTTGTTTTCTATATCTAAGCTAGTTTCCCATCCACAATTTTAAAAATTCACTCCAGTAATCTAATAGTAACTTATGAAGTGGTCTTTATTAAGGAAGTTGAGATTGTTGGAACCTTTCTTATCACCGCCACCACCACCACCACCACCATGACCACCCAAATCTAAGCCAGCCAACATCCTTACAGGAACCTCCTATTTGGCCTCTCTGCTTCCACTCCTGCCCACTTTTAGTCCATTCTCTACACAGCAGCCAGAGAGAGGCTTTTAAATTGTCAGTCAGATTACATCACTTCTCTAGGCCCAATACCTTGAAATGGCTCCATCACATTTGGCATAAAATCCAAGCCGCTTAAAGACCCTACATGATTTGCTTCCAGTCTCTTCCTTGCTTAATCCGTCTGTTCCAACCATGCTTATTGGCCTTTTTACTGTTCCTTAAGCTCTTCGAGCATGTTCCTACCTCAAGGCCTTTGCATTAGCCATTTCCTCTAATAACAGGAAATTATTAGAATAATTGGAATTCTCTTCCCCTAAATATCTGGATGATTTCATTTTATTTATCACCTTGGAGATATCCTCACCTTGGAGAGTTCTTCCCTGATCACTTAAGTGGTGGGCTCCACCACTCTGTTTTTGTTTTTGTTTTTAAGCACTATCACTGCCTGCTATATTACATACTGATGTGTTGACCATCTCCATCCCCTAGAATGTAAACTTCACTAGGGCAGGGATTTCATCTGTTTTATTCTCTGCTATAGCCCCAGCACCTAGAATAGCACTTGGTATATGGTAGGTGCTTGATATTTATTGAGTGAGAGAATGAAGGATATAAACTATTGTTGCCTTTGGTTCTATGTTGTTCCCATTTTTTGTTGGAAAAGATGATAGAAAACGTTTTCCAACCCCTAGTAAGATGCATCTATCCACTTTACCAAAGATTCTTTAAGCTTGCCTATACTTTTAGTTGAAGAATAGCCTTTCTTTCTTGGGAAAGATTGTCCTTTTCAAACCCCTTTGCAGCTTTAGAGGAATGAACCTGTACCCGGAATGATGAGGGTAGGAAGTCACACACCTGGCCAGGAGATCAATGGAATCGACCCTGTTCATAAAAGCAGTGTTAGCCGTGGCAGCCAGAGCACCCTCACACCAAACTCTGCCTCTCTAGAGGTAAACTTCATCGGTTTGAGGCCCCCAAGGGGTCGGTCCTTGGAATACTTTTGATGGAGGCTGTAGAGGCAGGCATTTACTGGATCACTAGGCTACTGGTTCTCGTGCCTTAGTGTACATGACAGTCTCCTGGATGTCGTGTTAAAAGCCCGTATTCCGTTTCAGTGTGTCTGGGGTAAAGCCTACAATGCTGCATTTCTAACAAGCTCCAGGTGACGCTGATACTGCTGATCCATGGACCTCACTTGGTAGATGTCCTGTTACCAGAACAGTAGGGCCTGTGATCCTTGAATTTATCTCAAAGGTTTGATTATTTTTAAACTTTAAGTAGAAGATTCTCAATGTTGTCTGCCATCAGGTTATTGATTTTCCTTCCTTAACTTCATACTAATTCAAAGGAGAGTAAAACAACTTAGATTGGGGCACAGCAAGCTAAAGGGGATGAGCTATGCATGGGTTGAACTGGACTCAAAAAAGGAGGGTATATTCCAATTCTTAGAGAAAGTTCTGTGGAAGAGATAAGCCCTGAGACATGCAGAAAAAGAAAGAAAGGCTTGAAGCACAGTAGGGAGGAAATTCAGAGCAGGAGCTCCATGGGAAAGATAGAAATCAAGAAAAAAACCTTTGGACTTAGTCACCAACAGTTACTTAGTTACTGACGGACTTTAACCTCAGCAAAGGAGTGGAGTGGACCCTGTGGTGAGAGAAAGGATTAAGAAATTAGAGCAAGGAGCAGCTCTCACTATGCACAGCAGAATGTTGGACCACCCAAGGGATGGGTCAAGCTGGGATCTAAGAGCAAAGGAGCTTTTTTTGATACCTAAGCAGCCACTAGAAAGAGCCAAGTGAGAGAGATCACTTGTATGACAGAAGTCAAAGGATAAGCAAAAAGACTGATGAAGCAAGAAGGCATTGGAGTAAAGAGAGGAAGGAGAAAATGGTTAGAGTTGGGGATGTGGGAAGGCAAAGAGAAGGTTAAGAATTTCTTTCTTAGGAATTTATTCTAAAAAAATAAGTGAAAAGTTGGGGGTGAAGCTCTGTGTATAAAGATTTTCCTTGCCTCATAACCAATAATGAATGGAAATGAAAATAATACAAAGATTTAAACATGAAGAGGTAGTTACACAAATTATGGTGTGTAGTTTGTAAGCTTTAACCATGCTACGTCATTAAAATGTGTACATTTGAATGCTACATAGCACATCAACAAAATTTATGAACTGACGTATGGTGTGGGGGGGAATGCACAATGTCTTTGCCTAATTTCCATAAAAATATATGGGTTTTGTCAAAGAAGAAAACATGAAAAAATTAAGCAAATTTTGTTAGATGGTAGACTTATACGTCTCTTTATTTCTGGAATTTTTCTTTAATGCTACTATTTTTAAAATTATTATGAACTATATGTCACACAATAAACCAGGGAGTGTCAAACTTTTTCTATAAAGGGTCAGACTGTAAATACTGTCAGCTTTGCAGGCATGAAAGCAACCATGACAATAAATTGGCATGGCTGTGATCCAATGAAATGTTATTGGTGGACATGAAAATTTTATGTAATTTTCACATCTCATGATGTGAAATTGTTTTCAACAATTAAAATATGTAAAAAACAGATCACTTCCGGCCAAGATGGAGGTGTAGGTAGATACACTTTGTCTACTCGCACAACCAAAAGAAGGACAACAACAAACTTAAAAACAAAAAATAACCAGAACTGCCAGAAAATCAAACTGTATGGAAGTCCAACAACCAAGTAGTTAAAGAAGAAGCATTCATCCAGACAGGTAGGAGATTGAGACAGGCAACCGGGGCTGAGAGGATGCGCGGCAAGGCTGTGGCCGGTGGACCACCGGGGTGGGCAAGGCAGCAGCCGGCAGGGCTGGTGGTCCCACATTTGCGTGCGGATAAACTAGGAGGCACAACTGGGGAGTGAGAGAGACCATGCAACCCAGGGTTCCAGTATAGGAAAAGAAAGCCTCAAAAGCTCGACCGGCAAAAACCTGTGGGGGTTACAGTGGCAGGAGAAACTGCCAGTCTCACAGGAGAGTTTGTTTGAGAGACCCACAGGATTCTAACATACACAAACCCACCCACCTGGGAATCAGCACCAGAAGGTCTCAATTTGCTTTTGGGTACCAGGGGAAGTGACTGAAAGTGGGTGAGAGCAGAGCAAGTAGCATTGTTCCCTCTTGGACACCTCCCCCACATGCAGCACCACAAGGCAGTGACGTGTGTTGCCCCACCCTGGCAAATACCTAAGGCTCAGCCCCTTACAGAGCTCACAGGGACAAAAAAATATGGCCCAAATGAAAGAACAGATCGAAGCTCCAAAAATACAACTAAGCAATGAGGAGACAGTCAACCTAACAGATGCAGAGTTCAAAACACTGGTAATCTGCATGCTCACAGAATTGGTGGAGAATGGCTGGAAAATGGAGGAAAAAGCAAAGGCTATGCAAAGTGAAATAAAGAAAAATACACAGGGAACCAACAGTGAAGGGAAGGAAACTGGGACTCAAATCAATGATTTGGAGCAGAAGGAAGAAATAAACATTCAACCAGAGCAGAATGAAGAAACAGGAATTCAAAAAAATGAGGAGAGGCTTAGGAACCCCTGGGACACCTTTAAACGTTCCAACATCCGAATCATAGAGGTGCCAGAAGGAGAAGGGGAAGAGCAAGACATTGAAAACCTATTTGAAAAAATAATGAAGGAGAACTTCCCCAATCTGGCCAAGGAAATAGACTTCCAGGAAGTCCAGGAAGCTCAGAGAGTCCCAAAGAAGCTGGACCCACGGAAGCACCCACCAAGGCACATCATCATTACATTACCCAAGATGAAAGATAAGGAGAGAATCTTAAAAGCAGCAAGAGAAAAGGAGACAGTTACCTACAAAAGAGTTCCCATAAGACTCTCAGCTGATTTCTCAAAAGAAACCTTACAGGCAAGAAGGGGCTGGAATGAAGTATTCAAAGTCATGAAGGGCAAGGACCTACATCCAAAATACTCTATCTGGCACAGCTATCACTGAGGATGGAAGGGCAGATAAAGTGATTCCCAGTTAAAGTAAAGTTAAAGAAGTTCATCATCACCAAGCCCTTATTATATGAAATGTTAAAGGGACTTATCTAAGAAAAAGAAGATGATCAAAACTATGAACAGTAAAACGACAATGAACTCACAACTATCAACAACTGACCCTAAAATCAAAAACAAGCTAAGGAAACAACTAGAACAGGAATAGAATCACAGAAATGGAGATCACATGGAGGGTTATCATTGGGGAGGGGGAGGGTGGAGAATGGGGGAAAAGGTACAGGGAATAAGAAACATAACTGGTAGGTACAAAATAGACAGGGGAGGTTAAGAATAGTATAGGAAATGGGGAAGACAAAGAACTTACATGTACAACCCAGGAACATAACTAAGGGGGGAAATGCTGGTAGGGCGGAGGGGAATAAAGGGGAGAAAAAAAATGGGACAACTGTAATAGCATAATCAATACAATATATATTTTTTAAAATTTATAGTAATTGGAATTTTAAAAATACATAAAAAACGTTCTTAGCTAATAGGCCATACAAAAACAGATTTGGCTCAAAGGTGGCAGCTTACCAACCTCTAAAGAATGGAAAAAAAAAGGAAGAAAAATAACATATAAGAACAAGGTTAAGAAACAAAAAGCCTTATGATACAAATGACCCCTTTTGCCCCTGCTTGATCCCCTTCCCCTCCCTCTCTCCAGTGGAAGCCTCGATCCTAATTTATGTGCTCAGCATTCTCATGCATGTTGTAGGCTTTTATGACATATGTGTATATCCATAAACAACATGTTTTTCATGTTTTGAAACTTTAAAATAGCATCACGCTGTACATATGCTTCAGCAACTGGCTTTTTTTCACTCAGCATTCGGTTGGTACATAGAGCTCTAGTTTACTTAACTTAAATGCAATATAGTGTTCCACTATGTGAGTAGACCTTGATTGTGGTCTCCAGTTATTTTTATTTAAACAGTTCTCAGTTAACATTCTTTTACACATTACCATGTGTAAAATGCAGCCTTTTTCAAAATATAGTTTGTCAACTATTGGAGAATTGAAATAAATTTAAAGGCTGGTACCTTCTATTATAGAATAGGCAGGAAATAAAAAGATCAGAATGTTGTTGCATGTAATGTGGATAAGCATTGTTCCACAAAATTTTTGTTTCAACTTTATACACACTTATACATTTGTGTGTATGTATGTTTGTGTGTATGTGTACCTGGCTGTAATGTAAAGTATATTTCTTTTTTTAAATTTTCACCCAAGGACAGGCTTATTGATTTTAGAGAGAGGGAAGGAGGGAGAGAGAGAGGGAAACATTAACGTGAGAGAGAAACATCAGTCGGTTGCCTCTCGTATGCACCCTTACTGGGGAGTGAACCTGCAACCTAGACATGTGCCCTGACTGGGAATCGAACCTGTGACCTTTCAGTTTGTGGGACAATACTCCAACCAACTGAGCCACACTGGCCAGGGTAAGTATATTGCTTAATAAGAGGATTGGGTTTTTTTTGGTAAGTTTGAAAACCACTGTTTTAAGGTACCCAGGGATACCTAGGAAAGGCTTTGTTAGGCCACAGAATATACACCATTTCCACTTTACAAGACACTGCAAAATGCCCTCCAAAATGTTTTTTCCCATTAATATTCATCCTTATGGCAATTAGTGAGGATTTCTATTGCTCTATATCCTTAACCTATAGTAATTCTTTCTCACAGGATGTTACATATATCATACACACCTAAATAATATGTATAGTCAAACATATGATGATGGAAGATGATTTGACTTTGGGTGGTGGGCACACAGTACAATATACAGATCATGTATAATAGAAATGTACACTTGAAACCTATATGATCCTGTTAGCTGATGTCACTCCAATAAATTTAATAAAAATTTTTAAAAGGTATAGAACAAAACTAATATGCACAGTCAGTGAATAATAATAACATTTGCAGTCTCATGTTCCTACACCCCACACTATACAATAGGACGTCACCAGTACTTTAGGGGCCTCTTGGAGGTCCCTTCCTGTGGGCATTCCCCTTTCTCCCCACCTCAGATGTAATCACTATGCAGAACTGTATATTAATCATCCTCTTGTTTTTCTTTATGCTTTTTCTACTGTGCTTGTAACCATAAATAATATATTGTTTATATTAATGATATTGTATTATATTGTTCTGTTGCTTATTTCTTTTAGACAATGGTTTGGTGTTAAGGTTTAACCATGTCAATGAGTGTAGGTATAGTTCATTAATTTTCACTGCTGTATAATGTTCCTTTGTATAAATAGCACAGCTTACCTGTGTTACTGCTGATGTGCATTTGGTTGTTTCACATTTGGTGCTACTGGGAACTCTGCCACTATGAACATTCTTATCCATGTTTCCTGACTAAGTGGACAAGTAGAAAGGTTTCTCTAGGATACTGATGTAGGAGTGGAATTGCTGGTCTGGAGTGTATGCATATGTTCAGCTTTGCAAAACAGTACCAAATCGTTTTTCAAAGTGGTTTTACTACTTTCCTCTTCCACCCCCATGGAATGAGAGTTTCATTTTCATTTCCTAGAAAATGACTTCAACAGTAAATAAAAATTGGGGCAAAGGGTGATATTTCAAAGCCAGATTCTATAAGAACAAAATTGGGTTGAACATGAGACAGAAAAGTAGAAACTTGAATACCTGTTCAGTCACATGAGTCTTTCTTTTTTTCTTTCCTTCCTTCCTTTCTTTCATAAATTTGTACATGCTACTAATTCAAAATGTACAAATAGGTATGTAGTAGGTTAAATGGCGACCACCCCCCCAAAAAAAGATATGTCCACATCCATTCCTGACCAGTGTGGCTGAATTGGTTGGGTATTGTCCTGCAAAGTGAAAGGTCAACAGGTTCAATTCCTGGTCAGGGCACATGCCTGGGTTACAGGTTCAGTCCCCAGTCAGGACACATATGAGAGACAACTGGTAGATGTTTCTCTCTCACACTGACGTTTCTCACTCTCTCTTTCTCTCTCCCTTCCCCTCTCTCTAAAAATAAATAAATAAAATCTTTAAAATATAAAAAAGGCATCTCCACATCCAGATCCCTGAAACCTGTGAATATTACCTTATTTGGAAAAAGGGTCTTTGCAGATATAATTAAGCTAAGAATTTTGTGATAAGATCATCCTGGTTTACTTGGTTGAACCATAAATCCAATAACAGGTGTCCTTATAAGAGAGAGGAAACAGACAGAAGAGGAGGAGGCAAGGTGACCATGGAGGCAGAGATTGGAGTGATGAAGTTATAGTCAAGGAATACCTGAAGCCATCGGCACCCAAGAAAGTCAAGGAAAGATTCTCCCCAAAAGCCTTCAGAAGGAGTGTGACCCAGTCAACACTTTTATTTTCGTATTCCAGCTTTTGCAACTGTGAGAGAAGAAATTTCTGTTGTTTTATGCCACCAAATTTGTGGCAATTTGTTGCAGCAGTCCTAGGAAACTAACATAAGATATAAAGAGAAAGTTGGTCTCCCTCACATCCTTGGCCATAGCCACCCACTTTCCCTTCACTGTTGCTGTGTGTCATCCTTCTAGAGATATTCTTACAGAGCCCCTTAATAATTGGCAGACATCGAGATCGTTTTACAAATGAGGAGTCTAAAGCTTATCTTGCCCAAGGACCCTCAAGCCAGTCAGTAGCAAAGATCAGCAGGACCCCAGGTTTCCTGTCTTTTGGTTTTGTGCTCCTTTGATATTTAAAAAATAAAATAAAATAAAAAGGTCTAGGAGCAGATTTTGATATTAGGATGGAGAGTGAGAAGAACAGAGTACTGGGTGAATGAAAGAATGGGAATACCTGGAGATGATAAAGGGGCATAAAAACTGTTATGATTTCACCTCAGGTTGAGGCACTTCACCAGATCACTGATACACTCTATAGATAGAAAGTAATGCTTCCATCCAACTAGCTTTTATTGAGCATCTATTATATTCCAGGTGCCAAACTATTAAGAACTGTGAACTTGCAGCCCCTGTCCTCAACAAGTCTAGTATCTAGTAGGAAGTCAGGCTAATAAGTAAAGTAGTATGATAAGTGATAAAAAAAAAACAAACAAGGTGTGTATTGTGTCCTTAGAAAACAGAGTGAGGCATGGTCCTCTCTATGTAGGAAGCTGGGAAAGGTTTGAAAGATGAGTAGGAGTTTACCAGGTAGGCAGGGAGGGAAAAGCATCCTAGGCGGAAGGCTGAAACATTTATGGAAATAATGGGAGTTGACAAGAGAAGCTGTTTTTGAGAAATCGTGTAGGAGATGCTGTCAGTGCCTCACCCATATCCCTCAACCTCTTCAGGTGCTCCCTTTGCCAGAGGCTCTTCCCTCAAACCCCAGAACTGCAGAAAGCCATACTTCCCACACTTATGGCATACTAGAAGTGCCTAAAAATTAACTCCTCCTGGAAGCAGCCCTCAACCAATGACTCTGAGGAGTAGGCGTATAAATACTTTAGCTCCTTCACCCCTCAGATGGGGTAATTCTGATACATGTGTTCCCCAGAGTTTCTTTAAGCATGAAGCTCCTGTTGTCCACTGTAGTTTTGGCTTAATAGCGCACCCTTTATGCGCTGCCTTCCTTTCTGTATCGCTTTCCACCTCTTCCCCACTGGTGTTTCCATTACCTCCCAAATAAATTACTCACACTCAAATCCTAGTCTCAAGGTCAGCTTCTGGGAGAATCCAAATTAAAATAAACCATAAGTAGGTCTACATGGTAGAAAAAAGAGTATACGGAATGAGATGCAGTGACCGGGGATATTGGAGCAGGGCCTATCACGATGGACTTCTAATGCCATATAAGGATTGTGTTATGTTTTCCTCTAGGCAATGGGACATTCGTTGAAAGTTTAGTAGGGGCATGAATGACAAGATCTGCATTGTAAAAAGACCATTGCAGTCACATATACAATCATTAAATAGTTTTCCCTGCCCTTAGAATGGAATCGAAACTCCTAACCATGACCTAAAAGGTTTGCATTACATGGCACATACTTGCCTCCTCATCCTCTGAAAACTGTGTTTGATTTGGCAGTTGTTAGGTTATTGTTGACCCAAATGGCTCAGCAGGGTAAGAAACCACATGAAGAGCTGTGATTGACTGAGTTATTCTTTCCAGTTCTTCACTCCCTCTTGCCATATAACCTTGCAGAACATAAAAGTGGATGGAGTATATTTTCCTGCTAGATTTCTTCTGGCCAATGGAATGTGAGCAAAAGTGATGTCTCTTAAATGGCATCACATGTTTCCACTCATTCTCTTGCACGCCTACCATTTACCATGAGAAGAACAAACCTTGAGGAGCTGCTGGTCCAAGGAGGACAAGACATGCATGGAGCAAATACCCAACTGAAGCCTGGAATCAAACCCAGCCATCCTGCAACCTGAAGCATGAGTGAGAAAAATAGATGCTTGTGGCTGTGAACCATGGAATTTTCCACTATTAGTGTACCGATAACTAATTACTACAGAAGTGAGCTAGGAGTATTTAAGCTTAGCTGTGAAGAGAATGAGGAGCTAATATATTCCTCTTTCTCTTCCTCTTCCTCCTCCTCCTCCTTGTTCTGCTTTGGCTTTTTAGCTGCCCATGGCATAAATCCCTTTCCCATGTATGGATGATTTTCCACTCTATGAAACTTTGTGGGGAAAGGAGCCCACCTCACAATATTCTAGCTAAAAATTCCAGCTCCTCCCTCACTTTCCCACTCTTCTTGTGAACCAAGTCATGTGCATTTGTCATAGACTTGCTAATAAAATCTGCTCAACCTAGACTTTGAATCAGAAGGAACTTGTGATGGAAAGAAACAGAAGCAGAAAAAAGTCCATTCCTTTGGTAGGCAGTGCCAGTCACAGCAGCAACACCCAGGGTCTGGTCCTGGAAGATCTCGCAGTGTAACTAAGGAGTCACATGCTAATCGATGACAGTAACAGTGTCTTCAGTGGCCCACCTCTATGGTGTGATGTTGGCTACTCCGCTGTAAGCAAAACCTCTGAAGGTGGTGTGGTAGATTGAGTGCGTTAATGGCCTCAATTCTTCACCTCTCCCTGCATCCATGTTATCTTGTCAGACCTTCCAGTACTGACTCTGGACTCACCCTTGTGACTTGCTTTGGTCAATGGATGTTAGCAAACATCCATTTGTTTACACAAGGAGAGGCTTGAAAAGCACTTGTGTGATTGGGCTTCTCTGTCTTAGTGTGTTTGGGCTGCTGCAACAAAATACCACTGACTGGGTGGCTTGTAAACAACAGACATTTGTTTCTCACAGATCTGGAGGCTAGAAGTCCAAGATCAGTATGCCAGCATGTTTGGGTTCTGGTAAAGGCTTTCTTCAGGTTGCAGACTGCTGACTTCTCATTGTGTCCTCACATGGTGGAAGGAGCAAGAAATCTCTCTGGGACCTCTTTTATAGGACACAGTTTCGTTCATGAAGACTCCACCCGTGTGACCTAAGCACTTCCCAAAGGCCCCACTTTCTAATACCATCACCTTTGGCATTAGGTTTTCCACATATGAATTTTGGGGAAATACGCATTCAATCTATAGCACTTTTGCTGTTGTCCTCTGCCATTGCCATTAGAACATGCCTTGGCTATCCTGTTGGATGATGAGAGTCATGTGGCACTCTGAGTTATCCTCAGCTGGGATAACTCAGGCCAAGTCTTCCTGAGTTATCCCAGCTGAGGCCATCCTAGTCAGCCAACAGCCAGTTGAGCTTCAGGCATATATATGAGCTCAGCCAAAATCAACAGAGCTCTCTAGCCAACCAACTGTTGACCCCAGACGCTCAAGTGAGTCTAGCTGAGATCAGCCCAGCTCAGCACAACTCCACATAAGCTGACCCCCACAGACTTGTTAACTGTTCATGTGAAAAGCCACTGAGGTTTTCTTGTGGTTGTTCATGTGGCATTACTGTGGCAACAGATAATTGATGTGTCTCTAGCCCTTTCTACAAGCCTATAAGCTGCCTTTTCTGCTTAAATCAGCTAGGAGTCAGTATCTGTTGCCAGCTCTGACTAACACAGAGAAAGAGTGACTTAGAAGAACCAGAGTCAAGGGAGAGATTGTTTGAGATGGGAGAGAATTTAGCATGCTTATAGTCAGAGTATTGGAGGGAGTTGTATTTATTAGGATATAAGTGTGGCTGCAAAATAACAGTGTCTTAAACATGA